>JAENPR010000975.1:0-245647 GCA_018135685.1 Themeda triandra | reverse complement strand
TCAATGAAAAGTAGGTACTCCAACAGTGCCTAGATTTGTTTAACTGAACATTCCTCAACGCTAATTCAAGCCACCTTTGTTTGCTTATAGGAGTAGTAGAGTTGTCCCTTTACAAAGACTATCTCTGCTATTCATTAACACTGTTGTCACCAAAAATCAACACATATATAGATTGTTACTTGTTGACAAATATTCGAACAAAATTTGACATCCAAATTCAGCCCACCTTTTTTCATTTAGATAAGTAGCAGAGCTGTCCCTTTACAAAGGCTATCTCTGTTATTCATTAATAGTGTTGACACCAAAATTCAACACATTTTCGTTGTAGCATCATGACTAGATTTTGAGAAAACTAGTAAAGAGATAAATTCTCAATGTAGACAATAAATTTTTGGACTACTTGTTGACAAATGTTGGAATAAAGTTTGAGAAAAGGATAACCGTCTTAACAAAGTTTTTCAGCAAGTGTATAGCGTCCTAACAAAACTTGACTTTTGCATAGACAAATTTATGTTATGCCTAAAAACCATAACTTCGTGCACTATCCATACTACCTCATACCTATGAACACTAAATTTCAAGAGACATCGTATTCATTTATAAAGAGTCAGTCTTTGCCATCTCTTTCTATTACTAATTGTGCCTACCTACATGATTTTTTTTTTAAACAAATGCCTACCTACATGAATAAATCAATGAAAAGAGGGTACTCCAACAGTGCCCAGATTTGTGTCATTGAGTATTCCTCAATGCTAGATCAGCCCACCATTGTTTCTTTATATGAGTAGAAGAGTTGTCCCTTTACAAAGACTATCTATGTTATTCACTAGTAGTGTTGACACGAAAAATCAACACATATATAGATTGCTACTTGTTGACAAATGTTTGAATAAAATTTGACATCAAAATTAAGCGTACCTTTGTTTGTTTATATGAGTAGCAGAGTTATCCCTTTACAAAGACTATCTGTATTAATCATTAATTGTGTTAACAAAAATCAACACATATATAGATTGTTGCTTGTTGACAAATGTTTGAATAAAATTTGACATCAAAATTAAAGCCCACCTTTGTTTGTTTATATGAGTAGCAGAGTTGTCCATTTACAAAGACTATCTCTGTTATTCACTAATAGTGTTGACACCAAAATTCAACACATTTTTAATGTAGCATCATGACTACATTTTGAGCAAACTAGTAAGGAGATAAATTCTCTATGTAGACATTCAATTTTTGGACAACATGTTGACAAATGTGGGAATAAAATTTGCAAAAAATGGATAGCCATCTAAACAAAGTTTTTCGGCAAGTGTAGCGGCCGAAAAAAACATGACTTTTCCATAGAAAAATTTAAGTTGTGCCTAAAAACCATAACTTCATGGACTACCCATAATACCTCATCCCTATAAACATTAAATTTCAAGGGACGTCCTGTTCATTTATAAAGAGTCAGTCTTTGCTTTCTAGTACTAATTGTGCCTGCCTACATGAATTAATCAATGAAAAGAGGGTACTCCAACAGTGCTTAGATTCATTTAGTTGAACATTCCTCAACGCTAATTCAGGCCACCATTGTTTGTTATAGGAGTACTAGAGTTGTCCCTTTACAAAGCTATTCATAAACATTGCTGCCACCAAAAATCAACACATATATAGATTGTTACTTGTTGACAAATGTTCAAACAAAATTTGACATCAAAATTCAGCCCACCTTTGTTTGTTTAGATGAGTAGCAGAGTTGTCCCTTTACAAAGAGTATCTCTGTTATTAATTAATATTGTTGACACCAAAATTGAACACATTTTTGTTGTAGCATCATGACTAGATTTTGAGAAAGCTAGTAAAGAGATAAATTCTCAACGTAGACAATAAATTTTTGGTCTACTTGTTGACAAATGTTGGAATAAAATTTGAGAAGAGGATAACCGTTTTAGCTAAGTTTTTCAGCAAGTGTGTAGCGGCCGAACAAAACTTGACTTTTCCATAGACAAATTTACGTTGTTCCTAAAAACCATAACTTTGTGCACTATCCATAGTACTCATACCTATAAACACTAAATTTCAAGAGACGTCCTATTCATTTATAGAGAGTCAGTCTTTGCCATCTCTTTCTAGTACTAATTGTGCCTACCTACATGAATAAATCAATGAAAAGAGGTACTCCAATAATGCCCAGATTTGTGTCATTGACCATTCCTCAATGCAAGTTCAGCCAACCTTTGTTTGTTTATAGGAGTAGCAAAGTTGTCCCTTTACAAAGACTATCTACGTTATTCATTAATAGTGTTGACACGAAAAATCAACCCATATATAGATTGCTACTTGTTGACAAATGTTTGAATAAAATTTGACATCAAAATTACGCCTACCTTTGTTTCTTTGTATGAGTAGCAGAGTTGTCCCTTTACAAAGACTATCTCTGTTATTCATTAATAGTGTTGACACAGAAAATCAACACATATATTGATTGTTACTTGTTTACAAATGTTTGAATAATGTTTGACATTAAAATTAAGCCTACCTTTGTTTGTTTATATGAGTAGCAGAGTTGTCCCTTTACAAAGACTATCTCTATTATTCACTAATAGTGTTGACACCAAAAATCAACACATATATAGATTGTTACTTGTTGACAAATGTTCAAACAAAATTTGACATCAAAATTAAACCCACCGTGTTTGTTTATATGAGTAGCGAGTTGTCCCTTTACAAAGACTATCTCTTTATTCATTAATAGCATTGACACCAAAATTCAACACATTTTCGTTGTAGCATCATGACTAGATTTTGAGCAAACTAGTAAGGAGATAAATTCTCTATGTAGACAATAAATTTTTGGACTACATGTTGACAAATGTGGGAATAAAATTTGAAAAAAGATAACCGTCTTAACAAAGTTTTTTTTTGGCAAGTGTAGCGGCCGAACAAAACTTGACCTCTCCATAGAAAAATTTACGTTTATCCTAAAAACCATAACTTCATGAACTATCCACAATACCTCATACCTATAAACATTATATTTCAAGAGACGTCCTATTCATTTATAAAGAGTCAGTCTTTGCCATCTCTTTCTAGTACTAATTGTGCCTACCTACACGAATTAATCAATGAAAAGAGGGTACTCCAACAGTACCTAGATTCGTTTAATTGAACATTCCTCAACGCTAATTCAGGCCACCTTTGTTTGCTTATAGGAGTAGTAGAGTTGTCCCTTTACAAAGACTACCTCTGCTATTCATTAACAGTGTTGACACCAAAAATCAACACATATATAGATTGTTACTTGTTGACAAATGTTCAAACAAAATTTGACATCAAAATTCAGCCCACCTTTGTTGTTTAGATGAGTTGCAGAGTTGTCCCTTTATAAAGACTATCTCTGTTTTTCATTAATAGTGTTGACACCAAAATTCGACACATTCTCGTTGTAGCATCATGACTATATTTTGAGAAAACTAGTAAAGAGATAAGTTTTCAATGTAGACAATAAATTTTTAGACTACTTGTTGACAAATGTTAGAATAATGTTTGAAAAAAAGGATAAACCATGTGAATAAAGTTCTTCAGTGTGGTGGCTGAAAAAAAGCTAGACTATTCCATAGAAAAATTTACGTTGTGCCCAAAAATGGTAACTTTGTGCACGATTCATAGTACTTTCTACCTATAGGCGTTAAAATTTAAGAGACGTCCTATTGATTTGTAAAAAGGCAGTCGTTGCCATCTCTTTCTAGTACTATTTGTGCCCGCCTACTTGAATCAATCAATGAAAAGAGGATACTCCAACTGTACCCAGGTCTGTTTCGTTGAACGTATTCCTCAACGCTAATCAGCCCAGCCCTTTGTTTCTAGGAGTGGCGCAGGAAGTCCCTTTACAAAGACCATCTCTGTTATTCATTAGTGTTGATCTAAAAATTAATATAGGAGCCCCGAATGAATAGATGCATACACTTTCATAGCAGCATCGTGGACTAGTTTTTGAGCAAACTAATAAAGACATAAATTCTTCGATTATGGTGAAGAATAGAAACCACATGCTTTACGAGCAAGAGTATCAAAGGGTGATGAAAACAAGCAAAGCATGAAAACTGACCTACATCCGAAAAGAAGAAAAAAAAAATAAAGGAACATGATTGTTTTGACTCTACTGTGTATTTCTACCATACTAATGCACCAACATAAATATCGCTAAGTCTACACCATATAACCTCCCCACTAAGATAACCCCTCTACATGCACCCAAAAAAAGTACCCAGAAAAATAACCTCACACAAATCAACCATACAGATTGCTTCTCAATCTTGTCTCTCCTTACTCAAATCCGACGATCCAAATCATGTGTATGGTCCTTATCATCCCGTTGCCATCTGACTCACGCAAGGAAACCCATCCACGCGAGATTAGTCATTCCAGAATCGAGTTACGTAAATTGCGGTCCGAGGCCGTCGCCTGCGTAATCACATTGTGTCTCGAGTGCACCATCGGCCCTGTGACCACGACGTTAACCGGCGACGCCGCTGCCGACGCTCCTCGCAGAGCCCACCGCGCGCGCCGTGCCGGTTGCGGTCCCAGACTGGCAGAGTTCGAGCTCAAGCGCCGCCCGCTGCCGAGTCGACCACGCCCGTTCTTCTTCACAGAATCACGGTCGCCTTGATCCTATTTGCTACCGCTAGATCATCTATGTCTAGGACCGTCGGCTAGGCTGGCGTGTCCGTCAGCGTCAGGAGTTGGTCGAGAAGGTCCGGTTCATCAGCCTCGCTCTTGCTTTGAGCGCATCGATCATCAGTGGAGTTATATGTGCTGTCGCGTTTTGCAGTGGGAGGCGGAGCAGATCGAGTGGAGCAAGATCTAGACCCCTACGGACGAGGTGGTGGTGGTGACGTACGTTACCCTCTCGATCGCGTCGCCACCCGAAGGTATGATCGCCTCTTCTGATTTGACTTAATAATAAGTGTATTGTGCTGGTTGAGGGTGGATCCGACCAGCCAGGGATCTGTGTTATGTGAGGTAGATCTCGAGGAGAAGAAGAAGCTTCAGGTTCTGGAGGAGCTCGTTGTGAGTGCACCTCCATCCATCCTCTCCACCACTGCTATTTTGTCAGTTCTCATATGTTGGATCATGTATGTAGCTTCATTACATACATGTTCTGAGCAACACGGCAAGCTAGATGCTGATCTTCCTGCACATGGTTTTTTGGTAGAGCACTAATAAGTCTTTGGTTCAGTGACACAAATGTGTTTTTCAACAGTTCCTCAAATTTGTAGGGAAGATGCACACTGCACCTGCAGTCTATACATCTGGCAAGGATCATCAGCAGCTGGTCCTACAGCATCCATAACTCGAGATGGTAGTTCGGTAGGTTTATTTCAATGAATTGTTTGTTCTTTACTATATTAAAGTTCAGTTTTCAAAGGTTGTAAACATTTCTTTTGTTTTCCTCTACAGCGTGAGTTTTATTTAGGAGGAGCCATGGTTTTGGCTGATGGTGGAGTAGTTTATATCGATGAATTTGACAAGATGACACCTGAAGACAGATCAATACGGCATCGTCAATTTATATGCCTAGTCAAACTAGAATACATGTTACATCTCTTTTTTTGGCCTGCTCTCGAAACCACATTAATTCTGTCCAACTTTTCTTATGCTATTCCAGAGTTTGTCAGACATTTGGCAATCAAAGCATGGTTGTTTCATGACTGAATGACTACCTGGATGACCATCTTTGAAAATTCATGGGGGGTCACCAAAATTTAGGAGAATTCGGCATCGTTGGGGCTTTTCGTCGAGGCCGAGGCCTACACGAAGCATGTTTTATTTTAGTTTTATAAATTATTTTTCTAAGCATAGTCTAGATTAGCTTTATGATTAATTTTTTTCTCGACCCCACCGTAGCGTTAGCAAGAGCAATATACTAGTTTTTTCGAATTGGCCTCTAACCCTTTAAAATTATAGGGCGCTTGGACTACAGTTTATACAATAAATTTGATTCCAGGAAATTTCGGAGATCCAAACGGCATTGAAATTTATCAAATCTCGGCACGGCATGCATCCTCGTGTTGTACTCTTTACAAGGGCTTGTCTACTAAATACATGTGTGTTTTTTTAGAAACCAACACACATATTTTTTTAGCCATTGGATGAAGATCCAACAACCCCCACCTCTTCTTCTACCTCTAGCACAATTATAGAACAAATCACACACATAGAATAGATGACAGATCTTAGAACAAATTACGGAGAGAAATTTTTTTCTATGGAAGACAATTGACAAATTTTTTTAATCTAGCAAAATTACAGGATAAAGAGAAAATTTTTTCTATGGAAGAAAAGACATTTAGTTGATAACTCCGGCGAGCGGTGGGTGTGCGAAAGCAACTCCAAGCAAACTTTAGCATGTAAAGAATTCAACCAAACACTGGTCTCTACAAAATACAAAAATAAGAAAGTGATAAAAAAATCAAGTACTGTTTTTTTAATAATGGATATTGTATACCCAGCTTCTTCTATCAATAGATAGAATCAAGCTAATTATTATAAAGTTTTGCCAATGGATGCAAACACGGCCTGCAAACAACACTTATGCAGTTCCCCAGTGGAAAACCAAAACAAAATAAAGTTTAAACTAAACATGACCAATTTATCTTGAGGATAACCACCCATTGGAACTAAAAAAATTGCAATGCCGATGTTTCTAGGAATTGTCCAACTCGGATCAGTTGGTCCCTCTGATCATCATGCCGTTGCAGGCTTGCAAACTGACGAAGCCAGTACATTTACGTGCTGCATACCCAGCGGAGCTCCTGAGATGTTCAGGCCGGTCTTCAGTGTTGTTGCAAGCATGATGTGTTCACTGACGGTGGACACGTTGTGGCGTAGCTAGTTAGGCGGGAGCTGCAGCAGAATTCAAATAATGACTCTGGCGGGAACGGTTGCTGAGAGGGGAGGAGCGGGGTGACCACGCCCACGACTGCGTCAGTCTATCAGCGGTTTGTTTCAGTCAGTTTGTATCGAGTTGTTTATACATTCCAGTGTTGTAAGCATGTGTCTTAGCTATTGGTATAAGTAGTGTGTAGTTAGAGGTGTGGGTTAGCGCCTCAGAAACATTTGTAATTGTGTTTAACTTTGTGTTATCAAATGTGAAAAGGGGAGCCGACGCCCTGTCGGTTACCGAGAGCATCTCATCGTGTTCATCTGTGATCTTGCGCAAATCGATCCTAGGACTAGCCACCGTGTGTTCTTGCTTGTGATTGACGATCTGGTTTCAACACATGGTATCAGAGCCGATCAATCCTTGCAATTGTGTGAGTAACCACCAGCATCATCCACGTGCGATCGGGGTGCCGGCGGGAGCGGTGGCGGTGACAGTGGGCGGATTCCATATCCGCAGCTCACCTCCACCAATTACACAAGCTGGTGCATCCGTGTCCAAGCCATCATGGAGCACCAGGGTATCTGGGAGGTGGTGGAGCCGTCGGGGGAGACATCCGGTCAGGATTTGGTGGCAGTTGCGGCGGCGAAGGATCCGAGTGCCAAGGCTCACCTGTTGCAGTGTCTGCCGGATGACTTGCTGATGCAGGTTGCAACAAAGAAGACCAGGAAGGAGGTCTGGGAGTCATTGAAGGTGTGTTTCATCGGTGAGGAGCGGGTGAAGGATGCGCGCCTGCAGACACTGAAGAGTGAGTTTGATGCACTGATGATGAGGGAGGATGAGTCGATTGATAGCTATGCAGGGAAATTGACGAGCATGTCAGTTTGCTATGCTAATCTCGGTGGATCTCTTGATGACACGGCGTTGGTGAAGACGATCCTTGACACTGTCCCGGAGAAGTTCCTCCATGTGGTGGCTGGAATCGAGCAATTATTTGATCTGAAGAAGATTGCTTTTGATGAGGCAATGGGGAGGCTGAAGGCGTTCGAGGAGCGCACCAGGCGGTTAGCAAGTGCAGCAAAGTCAGACACCCCACAGGCATTACTAACTCAAGCCGAATGGGAAGCTAGGCAGAGAAGAGCCGGTGGTGAGGGGTCTGGCAAGGGCAGGTCGTAGGACGGCGAAGGCCGGGGAAGAGGCCGTGGTCGTGGTGGCGATCGAGGTGGGCGTGGTGGCAGTGCTGACCGAGGCAAGGAGAACAATGATGGTGGCAAGAGAGATAAAAGCCACATTGAGTGTTTAAAGTGCCATCAGCGGGGTCACTATGCCAGGAAGAAGGATGAAGAGGCTCATCATGCTAGAGCCGAAATGGAGCCCGCTATGTTGTATGCAGAGTCAGAAGGTTCAGAACCTCGACAGTGTGCAGTTCAGAAAGTTCAGAAGGGCATTAGTCTGAATGGAAGCAAGCTGCAGACAGAGCTACATTTCACTGGTAATTGTGGGCCCACAGGAGAAATCTGGTACCTGGATAATGGTGCCAGTAACCATATGTCAGGTGACAGTGAGAAGATCAAGGAGATTGATTCTTCAGTCACTGGTAAGGTTAAATTTGGGGACGGTTTAGGTGTTGATATTTAGGGTTTGGGCTCAATAGTGTTTCAGGGAAGAAATGGTGAACAGTGGGTGCTTAGTGATGTGTATTACATTCCAAAACTTAGAACTAATCTGATCAGTCTTGGTCAGTTGACTGAAATTGGATATAGGGTAGTTTTGGATGATAATGTGATTACTGTGTCTAAAAAGGATCCACATAGAGTCATCATGAGTGTTTAGAAAACATCAAACAGATTATACAAGATTGAGCTGAAACCTACTATTCCGAATTGCTTGTTGACTTGCTTGAATGATGATGCATGGTTGTGTCATGGTAGATTGGGTCACATTAATTTTTAGTCTATCAAGAAGTTAGAAGAAAAGGCAATGGCAGGGGGTACCTATGTTAGAACATCCTGAATAGGTTTGACAGTCTTGTTTGACTGCAAAACAGACTAGACAACCATTCCCACATTCAGCATGTTGGAGAGCAGATGAAGCTTTGGAGTTGGTGCACATTGATTTGTGTGGTCCTATAACTCCATCCACTATTGGAGGCAACAAGTATTTCATGCTCTTTGTTGATGATTGTACAAGGTGGAGTGTTGTTTACATGTTGAAGTCAAAAGATCAAGCAGTTGAGGCATTTGTTACGTACAAGGCAGAAGTTGAGAATTGTACTGGAACCAAAATCAAGACTGTCAGATCTGATAGGGGTGGAGAGATTTTGGCCAGTGCATTCAGAATAGTGTGTGAGCAAGCTGGAATTAGGAGACAATTCACTGCTCCTTTTACTCCACAACAGAATGGAGTGGTGGAGAGGAAGAATAGGACAGTGATGGAAATGGCAAGAGCGCTGTTGAAGAGCTTGAGCATACCAGGATGGCATTGGGGTGAAGCTATGAGACACAGTGTGTATTTGCAAAACAGATTGCCCACTAGGCCTATGGGTGACAGGACTCCTTATGAAGCATGGAATGGAAGGAGACCTCAGTTAGGACACCTAAGAGTTTTTGGCTGCACAAGTCATGTCAGACCAAATGTGTCTCACTTAAAGAAACTTGATGACAGAAGTTTGCCAATGGTGTTCCTAGGAGTTGAGGAGGGTAGAAAAGCCCACAGGATGCTTAATCCAATCACCAACAAAATTGTGGTCAGCAGGGATGTGGTGTTTGAAGAAGCAGTGAAGTGGAGATGGGATGCTACTGAAACAGAAGTGTTTTCTGAAATCAGAGAGGATGCAGATGGTCAATTTGTTCCTCATGCCAAACTCGTCCGAATCGACAGGGGGATCACACGGTCGACGAATTGATTTCGAGTTCGGTCGGGGATCAAGCTCTAGAATTGGGGAGATGGAGATAGATGACGGTGATGAATCTCCTGATGGACCTCAAAGGTTTAAGAGCTTGAGTGATGTCTATCAATATGCACCTGTGGTAGAGCTAGAATCTGAATCAGATGGAGAAGATAATGAAGAGAGTGTAGCTGCATTACTTGCAGTTATGGAAGAACCTTCATGCTTCAGAGAAGCAGTTGACAATCTAGAATGGGTGCATGCCATGGATAATGACATGCAGTCAATCTGCAAAAATGGAACTTGGGAGCTAGCTACATTGCCACCTAGTCGGACAGCTATTGGGCTTAAGTGGGTTTATAAGCTCAAGAGGAATGTTGAGGGAGAAATTTTTAAGTACAAGGCCAGATTGGTAGCAAAGGGATATGTGCGAAACATGGGATTGACTATGATGAGGTTTTTGCACCAGTGGCAAGATTGGAGACCATCAGGTTAATTCTTGCACTGGCTGCTAACAGAGGATGGGAAGTCCATCATCTAGATGTCAAGACTGCTTTCCTTAATGGGGAACTAGAGGAAGACGTATATGTTGCACAACCTGAAGACTATATTGAAAAGGGCAAAGAAAACATGGTTCTCAAGTTGAGTAAAGCTTTGTATTGGTTGAAGTAGGCTCCAAGAGCCTGGAATATGAAGCTGGATAAAATTCTTAAGATGCTTGTTTTCAGTAAATGTGCTAGTGAAGCAGCAGTGTACAGGAGAGGTGTTGGAAAAATAGAAGTGATTCTTGGGGTATATGTGGATGATTTGATTGTGATGGGTAATGATGCAACTGAAATAGCAAAATTCAAGTTGCAGATGATTTCACAGTTTGATATGAGTGACCTTGGTAAATAGTCATACTATCTGGGTGTTGAAGTTCAGCAGGAAGCAGATTACATAACAATCAAACAAACAACATATGCCAAGAAGATACTAACTCAGTTTGGAATGGGAGATTGTAATCCTACAAAATGGATGTAGACAAGCAAGGAGAGAGGGTAGATGCAACTGAATATAGAAGGATAATTGGTTGCCTCAGGTACTTGTTGCACACAAGGATACATCTCTCATTTGCTGTGGGCATAGCAAGCAGATTTATGGAGAAGACAACAACAAAGCACAGAAGCGCAGTGAAGCAGATCTTGAGGTACATCAAGGGCACCCTGGATTTTGGGTTGGTGTACATTCAGGCGAAAGCTGATGAACTGTTAGTGGGTTACTCTGACAGTGATGTTGGTGGGGATTTGGATGGGAGAAGGAGCACAGGAGGGATGGCATTCTGCTTAGATGAACGAGAGCATCTCATCGTGTTCATCTGTGATCTTGAACAAATCGATCCTAAGACTAGCCACCGTGTGTTCTTGCTTGTAATTGACGATCTGGTTTCAACATTCAGGATGTTGGCATGTCGCCGTCGCGTGGCATGCTCTTCTATGCCTTGAGCTGCTGACTGTGTGGTACAGCAAGAGCAAGTCCAACGTCTACAACCTGTTAGATATGCTCGACGGTGACGTGCTGTCTAGGAGTCGGAGCACAGGAGGGATGGCATTCTGCTTAGATGAAAGTCTTGTGACTTGGTGCTCCCACAAAGAAAAAACAGTGACCTTATCCTCATGTGAAGCTGAGTTTATGGCAGCAACAGAGGCAACAAAATAGGCATTGTGGTTGAGGACATTGCTGAGTGAACTGATAGGCAGGAAGCCAATGACAGTCACCTTGTTTGTGGACAAAATTCAGCAATAGAGTTGATGAAGAACCTAATCTTCCATGGATGCAGTAAGCACATTGATATCAAGTTCCACTTTATCAGAGAGTTCATTGAGCGTGGACAGATTTGTGGAGAGGGTTGGCACCAATGAGCAAAGAGCAGATGCTCTGATGAAACCACTGTCTGCTGTCAAGCTTGCAGTCATGAGACACTTGCTGGGAGTTCGAGAGTTCAATGAACATCAAGCTTGAGGGGGAGAATGTTGTTGCAAGCATGATGTGTTCACTGACGGTGGACACGCTGTGGCGTAGCTGGTTAGATAGGAGCTACAGCAGAATTCAAATAATGACTCGCAGAACGGTTCTTGAGAGGGAGGAGCGAGGTGACCGCGCCCACGATCTAACGTCGGGGCTGATTAGCGGTTTGTTTCAGTCAGTTTGTATCGAGCCGTTTATACATTCCAGTGTTGTAGGCGTGTGTCTTAGCTACTGGTATAAGTAGTGTGGAGTTAGAGGTGTGGGTTAGCGCCTCAGAAACATTTGTAATCGTGTTTAACTTTGTGTTATGGAAGGTGAAAAGGGGAGTCGATGCCCTGTCGGTTACCGAGAGCATCTCATTGTGTTCATCTGTGATCTTGCACAAATTGATCCTAAGACTAGCCACCGTGTGTTCTTGCTTGTGATTGACGATCTGGTTTCAACATTCAGGATGTTGGCATGTCACCGTCGTGTGGCATGCTCTTTTATGCCTTGAGCTGCTGACTGTGTGGTACAGCAAGAGCAAGTCCAACGTCTACAACCTGTTAGATATGCTCGACGGTGCCGTGCTGTCTAGGAGTCAGAGCATCGACCAGGGCATGGGTATGGAGGTGTGGGGCATCAGCAATGATATCTTCGTGCCGCAGCACGGCTCTGGGCTCCTGGTCTGTCAGCCAAGGCGACCGCACTAGCCGTGGCGGCGCTAACGATCGACCGCTCTCTATGCGTGCATGCGCGCTGCCATCCTATACTTGTCTGTGGTGGCCGCCGCCGCTACCGTAGAGTAGCCGATAGAGTAGCCAACGTGAAGTGTGGTGTCGGCGAGCACCAGCAGTTCATCAAGCGCGTCTTTCCTCCACCCTGCCCCAACCAGTCTTCTCTCTTTGCCCAACCTGTCCCAGCCCGCAAGCCAATCGACCCGTTTCCAACTGTCCACACACTCCATAGAAAAAACCGCCAAGAAAACCCATTTCCCCGCCCCATTAGCAGGCCTAATAGCTAGAAATAGACCTACAAGAACTAGTTGCACAAGTTACTTCCAAAAATTAGTCACCAAAAAAGTCACTTCCAGAAATTTTCAGAGTTTCTCTAGTGACTTAATGAAGTGATTTCTAGCTACAAGGACCACTTGGAACCATCAAAATCACATACTTGCACAAATCAAAATCAACAAGTACATGTAGTCATCAAAATCACCTACTTGCACAAATCAAAATGAACAAGAACTACTTGCAGTCATCCCGCCGTCCACCACCCGCTGTCGGCCGGCACACGGCTGCCTCACTGGATCGGGTGTGCGGCCTCACGCCGTCACCTGGTGGGATTGGTGGCCATCACACTATAGCGGATCTGATGAAGGTTTGGGACGTGGACTGCACCGTCCGCCATACACCGCAACCCGTTCGATTTCAGCACCAGCGGTAGTTCCTGGGCGATAGAATCATCCTCAATTCAAGCGCTAGTCTCCCATTCTCCGGCACAACCGCTAAGGGTCTTCTCCACCTCAGTTCTTCGTTGTTTCTTGTTCTTTTTTCGTTGTTTTTTCTTGTTTTTTGCCAAGCAGCCATGGCTGTGTGATGAAGCTGCGGGCACGACGTCTAACTCTGGCACCTGGGACACTTGAGGCGCTGCATCATTCCAAGTCGACGGATGTTGATGAGGAAGAGCAAGTGGATGTCGAGCAACGTCGAGCGGAAGGACGAACTGCCCTGTCAAGGGCGGTTGAGCTTGCTATTGAGGCTTTATGGCGGCCGAAATCGGTCCACGGTGTACAAGATCAGCCAGCTCTGATCTTGTCCAAATTTTGGTCGCAGTCCTGCGGCTCGGATTAAGATGTCTCGGATGACTAAAATTTGTCGACGCCTGAGTTCATTAGCAGGGCATTGGATGGAGGTTTCTCTTTGGATCAATTGCACAAAGCTGAGAAGGCTCTCGATCCTGGTAATAAAAATCCTATATCTATGTTGGCGGTCCTTATCGACGATTTTATACCGCCAATTAGATATAAAAAAGGGTGAATTATATATTCCTATATGCATATATATGTACAACTAACCCAAATCCACGTGCACTAGGAAATATACTGTTATTGCAAGAATCATATAAAAGTGCAGGGATTAGATGACGAAAAGGCGCTTTCTAGAAAGTGCCAACTCAACCCAAGAAGGGAAGAACTACCTCGGGATCAGAATGGGCCAAAACAGCAAAGCATCGTGGCCCAGGCCCAAGGAGGAACCAACCACCCGAAGGTGGTCAGGGGGAGGCGGCACCCTGGCGCGGCCGTGCCAGGGGCGCGCTCGCGCCACCCTCTCTGCCATGTGGGGCCAGCCGGTGGAGGTCGGTACAATTAATGCTCAGGGAGGTCTGTGCGGGGTATACCTTCCATTTTGGCGCCTGAACCGACCTGAGCAAGATATAAAAGGGGAGATGAAAAGGAATTCACAACACACATTTCATTTGGTCTCTCTCTCCCTCACCTCCACTTGTTCTCTAGCCTAGAACTAGTAGTAGTTGGAGCTAGGAAAGCTACCAAGGAGAGCTTGTCTCCTAGGAAGAAGAGATACATCTTGGTAAATCTCTATGGAGTGTTCTTCCTTGTTCAAGTTCTTATTCTTTATATGTTGCTTAGTGTATGAACTAGAGCATAGTCTTGATCATGTTCATGTTGATACATATGAACTAGAGCCTAGTTCATATGATCAGTTCATAGCTTGTTCATCCCTGTTCTTCATCGTTCATATGTTCTATAGGACTAGAGTCTTGAAGGGGAGTGGGGTAACGGTTCGATGTTCTTTCGGGTTTGCCTGTGTTCTAGCTCGTCCATCCGCAGGGTGAGAGTCCTGGGGGAGCATAGGTAGTTCCTTAGTATGCGGGCGTGGTGTCCGGATACGAGGGGGCCTTCAAATATGACGGCATGCCACGGTTGAGGGGTAGGCGGCCGGTGGTGACAGCCCTGTTCGTCCTTTGTAATCCCCCACGTCCGTATGCCGTGTAGGAGTTCGTAAATGCCTCTATCGGCTGGCCTACCACTGCGGGGTCTCCCCGTTACCTTAGGCTCGACTTGCCTCTAACCCCGTATAACATGTGAGTTAGCTAATCTACGCTTAGCAGCATACGACCAACCAGCTCCAGTAGATTTATTCTTTTATTCTTTCCGTTACTTTTATTCCTTGTTTCTCTTTTATCCTTGAGAGAAGACCAAGTATGTGTCCACTATCCTCAAATTACCGTTCATCTTATCCCTGCATAGCACTAAGGCATATTTCGATGATGTGAAGTACTATATCCATGTGCTAGAGCTATTTTACACCATGCCTTCCTTTGGGAAAATATAAATCACGATACCCTGAAATACTTCCGGGTGAAATGCTACAATGATAGATCCGTGCGCTTGCGGATAATATCTATAGAACACGACTATCAACCCTGGCGTTTCTTGGTGTGACCACTGGGAAGTAACAATTCTAGTGATTGCGTTAAGAAATGCCAACAAGCATTTCTGGCGCCGTTACCGGGGATAGACTTTTTATCTATCTTTGGTGATTGCGCTAAGAAATGTCAACAAGCATTTCTGGCGCCGTTGCCGGGGATAGACTTTTTATCTATCTTTGGTGATTGCGCTAAGAAATGTCAACAAGCATTTCTGGCGCCGTTGCCGGGGAAGGCATTGGTTAAAATAATCTAGCATGGCATGGATATAACTTCACTAGAAATAGTCCGAGGTCTATGCAGGCTAACTTTTATGTTTTCTCCTGTTGTGGGTGAAAACAGAATAGTGTATGTCCGGTTTCTCCTTGCCAGACAATTTCCATCCAAATCCGGAGGCACTCCTAAGGAAGTAGAAGACTAGAGCTACTCCTTCTTCTGCTACTCCGTCTGCAGCTGAACCGGTCATTTCCGCACCTTCAGTGACCATCCAAATGGCTCAAAAGACCCTCCGCGAATTCTCCGTCCCCGCTGTTGCCAACGTACCCACTGGGCCCGTTGTCAACGTGGCGGACAAGAACTTTGAGCTAAGTACTGGCCTGATCACCATGGTGCAGGGGATTCCGTTTTGCGGACTCCCCAATGAGGATGCCAACGCTCACTTGCAGTGTTTCTTGGAGCTCTGTGACACTGTCGTTATCAAGGACATTGAAGCTGACGTCATCAGGCTCCGACTGTTTCCCTTCTCCCTTGTGGGGAAGGCGAAGTAGTGGTTCTATAAGGACAAAGAAGCTGTGAGCACGTGGGGCAAATACTCCACGGCATTCCTTGCAAAGTTCTTCCCCATGGGCAAAACTAATGCTCTGAGGGGAAGAATTGCCAATTTCCGGCAAACGCAGATGGAACCTATTCCTGGAGCTTGGGAAAGGCTCCAGAGCTTCATTCTTGACTGTCCTCATCATGGGATGAAGGAATGGTTGGTGCTCCAAAACTTCTACAATGGGCTTACGCCCATGTCAAAAGGGCACCTCGACGCTGCAGCTGGAGGCGCATTTCTATCACTCACTGTTGATAACGCTACGGCGTTAATCAACAAAATGGTAGAAAATCAAGCTTGGGGGGAAGAAAGAACCCCACCTAAGCAACAAAAAGGCTCGCACCCCGTGAAGGAGACGGAGGCGCGCAAAAATAGACTTGCTCCCGCAAAGTTTGACGAAAGAGCCACCGGAGATACATCCGGCACTTGTCAAAGCCATAGAATCTCGCATGACGTGCGTGGTCTGTGGCAATGATGGACATTCAGGGAATGATTGCCCTGAGACCCGTGAGGAAGCATCTTACATTAATAACAGGTATCATCAACAGCAAGGAGGCAATAATGGATGGAACAATCAGCCCCATCCTCCGTATTAGGGTAATTCGAACTACTCCGCAAATTACAATTCGAATCAGCCCACTCTCAAGGATTTAGTCCTCGGCCAAGCAAAGATCAACGAAAATCTCACCAAAAAGATGCTAGCCAATGACAAAGTCCTAGAGAGCATCAGTACAATGATAGAAGGTTTAACTTCTGCTGTCAAGAATCAGTTGAGCTTTAACAAAATGATAGAAAGACAGCTAGCTCAGATTGCTTCGGATGTTCCTGTCGATCCCACTGGTAAATCATCGGATCAAGCTGCTAGTGCCTTCGCGAATGTCAAGTCTGTGACCACGAGAGGTGGTAAGGCCACTCGTGATCCACCATATCCTAAACAAGCAGCCAGGAAACAAACAACACCACAGCAAGAAGAACCTTCATCTTCTGAACCACAAGGCGAGGCAGAATCAGGAACAACCCTGGATTACCCAGATACAACACACCTGCCATTCGCCACAAGAACAAGAAAGCAAGTTGTGGATGATCAGTTTACTCGGTTCGTTGAGATGGTCGAGAAGGTACACGTGAGCGTTCCGCTCATGGACGTCTTACATGTACCCTCCTACGCCAAGTACATCAAAGACATCATCAACAACAAGTGACCACTGCCATCCATAGCTGTGGTCAAACTGACAGAAGAATGCAGTGCGGCAATCCTCAATGATTTACCAGAGAAGAAGAAGGACCCAGGATGCCCCACTATCACTTGCTCCATTGGAGGGCAGCAGTTTGACCACGCACTCTGTGATCTTGGTGCCAGCGTCAGTGTCATGCCCAAGACGGTATTTGACAAACTAAATTATACAAGGCTGTCACCAACAACGATCACACTCCAATTAGCGGACTCCTCCCTACGCTACCCAGCTGGAATAGCTGAAGACATCCCCGTAAAAATCAGAGGATACTTTGTCCCAGTGGATTTTGTGGTACTCAATATGGAGGCCACCAAAGAATCACCACTGATATTGGGACGACCATTTCTCAGCACCGCTGGAGCATAATTGATGTTGGAGCTAGAGAGATCCGGTTCAACATCAATGGAAGTGAGGAGAAGTTCCATTTCCAACCACGAAAGACGGAGGAGTGCAATATGATTCGCATCAAGTATGAGCCAACCACAAGAGAGGTCACAGAAGTTGAAATCCGACCTCTTGATGCGATTCGGATTCCCAATATCATCTGGGAACAAAGGCCAGAGCCGCAGAAAATAAAGGGTGCCCGGGAGCCAAAACAGAAGAAGGAGCAAAAAGCTCTCAAGAAAGAAAGGAAGAAGGCTCCTGCAGAAAGAACAAAGTCAAAAGTCATTTCTGCACACCCCAATGAGAAGAAGAACAAGGGCAAGGCTCCGGCCCAAGAAGGAGTGGGACCCAAGGAAAAATCAAAACCACTCAGATCCTCTAAGGGACCAAAGCTGGTCCCTAAAGAGGAGACCAAGGTGTTGAAGGTGGAGAAAACACAAGCACCTCCAAAAGAGGTCGACCATCCACCATCCTCACCAGCTGTCACCACACCACCAAAAATGGTGTGGTGGCCCAAGCAGGTGTCCCCATCTACCTCTCCTGCGACGGACGCCTCATCATCAAGCTCAAATTGAGCAGGAGAAAGTCCCGCTTCACGGACTATAAACTGTGAGCCCTGACCGACAGGATAATCGTTAAGTTATCTTTTTTATAAGTATTTCATTCCATTAATGTTTACTTAGTCTGTCAAAAATAAAGTTCTATCTTGTTGCCCCTGTTCTTGCTTAGTTTAATGCTTTGGAACATGTTCAAGCTTAGCATGTTCCATAAACTTGTAGCTTGAGCATGGTGCTTAGGTTGCTAGTTTACCTTGGTCGACTTGTCAATCATTGAGGCAGATTACTAGTAGGAATATTGGTAGTATGCTATGAGCTAACCCTGCAGGATGATCCTCAACCATAAGGAAGTCCTAGAGACAGACTCTAAATAAAATAAAATAAAGATTATTACCTCAAAAATAATTTGAGGGCCCCGTTTCCAAGCAAGCTTGGGGGAGGACCCCCAATAAGAGGTATGTACCACACTAAAACTTATGTATATAAAAAAAATGCTTCGTCATTTCCTATACATATGCGTCATAGAAATATTTAATTCAATCCTTGTTGAGATGATGAAAAGTTGCTCTGTCTCGTGACTCGCTTGTACCTTGTTTATAATAAGGCATTCTCCTAAGTTTGAGTTTATTGGCTAAAATGTCTTATCCTTAAAAACTTGAGCTTAGTGGGTTGCATAGGCTAGATCCTGTCTAAGTTATTGCCGGGTATGATATAGTGCCACGAGCAACGCTATGACTTTGTCCTGAGTGAAAACCTGACTTTCGAAGTTTTATTTTCAAAACTATCAAAACAAAAAGTTCCTCAATGATTTTGAAATACCTACCAAGGCCATATGACATAGCCGTCAAACTCATTTCCGAAAACCGGTAGTCATATGATGCTTGATCACTAGAAGTCTATAACCTCCGCAAGATTATGGCCTTACACTCACGATTGAGATTCACTTGCACCCACCAAATAAATTTGCCGACCCGTACACCGCGAGTCACGCAAACTAACTTTTCATCCAAATCCACCAAAAATGCCAACTCTTGACCCTAGAGTTGCGCACCTTCTTCAACACAAAGCATGCCGACCCTTACACTGAGGATCGCGCATCCCCTGCTCATCATCCATCAAAAACCACTCCTCGTTCTTTCATCATGACTCCTTCCCGCCAAAAATTCGTCATCGTATCTGAAAGAGAGTATTGGGCATTAGCACCTCTTGATAAAAAAAAGAGAAAAAAGAAATGATGATGATTGCCAAGGGGCAACAATAAAAATTCAAAGAAGACAAACAGGAATCCAGCTAGTCTCCCATTCAAAAAAAAAAGAAAGAAAGAAAAGAAAGATCTTAGTTTTTCAAATCAAAGCCCATACTCTCTCAATTTTCCCTTCCACCAATAAAGAGGAGTCATGATGACTGGAGTACCAAAACCATTTAGAAGTAGGAATCATTGACCCCCACACACTTGCACAAATCTCAATCAAAGTGTATGGTCATAATCTTCGGACGGTTCGTTCTTTTACTTCACCATCTCTTTGTGATCCAAGCATAGCCACCTTTCATACCTACCCAAAACTCCACTCTCAGCCATAGTAGTAGGTTAGAAAGAAAGGCAAATTACACAATGCCTTTGGTGAGGTACAAACACTTTTGAGCGATTGAGAGAATCATTCGAGGAACTTGAGTTTCTTTTACAAATACTTTCAAAACCTCCGGAGACCTGGTTGATCTTGGGTAGATGATAAGCAACGCTTGTGAATCTGTTCTGCCTTGCAATTTCCCAAGACGCGAGAAAGCTGGAAAGCCCCATTCTATCTTGAGATAATAACAGGGTGAGCAGTCATGCCGACTTATTCAAATTCTGGTAGAAATCTTGCTTATACACTTGGTACACTTGACTCATGATCGGCATAGTAGCAACTCCTGATCAACAACCTAAAGCTGAGCTTTGCTCGGGACGAGCAAAGGGTAAGCTTGGGGGATCTTGTTGGCGGTCCTTTTCGACGATTTTATACCGCCAATTAGATATAAAAAAAGGGTGAATTATATATTCCTATATGCATATACATGTACAACTAACCCAAATCCACGTGCACTAGGAAATATATTGTTATTGCAGGAACCATATAAAAGTGCAGGGATTAGATGACGAAAAGGCGCTTTCTAGAAAGCGCCAACTCAACCCAAGAAGGGAAGAACTACCTCGGGATCAGAATGGGCCAAAATAGCAAAGCATTGTGGCCCAGGCCCAAGGAGGTACCGACCACCCGAAGGCGGTCAGGGGGAGGTGGCACCCTGGCGCGGCGCGCCAGGGGCGCACTCGCGCCACCCCCTCTACCATGTGGGGCCAGCCGGTGGAGGTCGGTACAATTAATGCTCAGGGAGGTCGGTGCGGGGTGTACCTTCCATTTTGGCGCCTGAACCGACCTGAGCAAGATATAAAAGGGGAGATGAAAAGGAATTCACAACACACATTTCATTTGGTCTCTCTCTCCCTCACCTCCACTTGTTCTCTAGCCTAGAACTAGTAGTAGTTGAACCTAGGAAAGCTACCAAGGAGAGCTTGTCTCCTAGGAAGAAGAGATACATCTTGGTAAATCTCTATGGAGTGTTCTTCCTTGTTCAAGTTCTTATTCTTTATATGTTGCTTAGTGTATGAACTAGAGCATAGTCTTGATCATGTTCATGTTGATACATATGAACTAGAGCCTAGTTCATATGATTAGTTCATAGCTTGTTCATCCCTGTTCTTCATCGTTCATATGTTCTATAGGACTAGAGTCTCGAAGGAGAGTGGGGTAACAGTTCGATGTTCTTTCGGGTTTGCCTGTGTTCTAGCTCGTCCATCCGCAGGGTGGGAGTCCTGGGGGAGCATAGGTAGTTCCTTAGTATGTGGGCGTGGTGTCCGGATATGAGGGGCCTTCGAATATGACGGCATGCCATGGTTGAGGGGTAGGTGGCAGGTGGTGACAGCCCTGTCCGTCCTTTGTAATCCCCCACGTCCGTATGCCGTGTAGGAGTTTGTAAATGCCTCTATCGGCTGGCCTACCAGCTGTGGGGGTCTCCCTGTTACCTTAGGCTCTGACTTGCCTCTAACCCTATATAACATGTGAGTTAGCTAATCTACGCTTAGCAGCATACGACCAACCAGCTCTAGTAGAGTTATTCTTTTATTCTTTCCGTTACTTTTATTCCTTGTTTCTCTTTTATCCTTGAGAGAAGACCAAGTGTGTGTCCACTATCCTCAAATTACCGTTCATCTTACCCCTGCATAGCACTAAGGCATATTTTGATGATGTGAAGTACTATATCCATGTGCTAGAGCTATTTTACACCATGCCTTCCTTTGGGAAAATATAAATCATGATACCCTGAAATACTTCCGGGTGAAATGCTACAATGATAGATCTGTGCGCTTGCGGATAATATCTATAGAACACGACTATCAACCCTAGCATTTCTTGGCGTGACCACTGGGATGTAACAATTCTAGTGATTGCGTTAAGAAATGCCAACAAGCATTTCTGGCGCCGTTGCCGGGGATAGACTTTTTATCTATCTTTGCTGATTGCGTTAAGAAATGTCAACAAGCATTTCTGGCGCCGTTGTCGGGGATAGACTTTTTATCTATCTTTGGTGATTGCGCTAAGAAATGTCAACAATCTAGTGATATCCGTCTTGCGAAATCAATCGTTTCCAAGCGAGTTTAGAGGAAGTTTGATGGTGCACCATGGAAAGGCCAATTGCCACCCCCTAGAGTCTCTCCTCCGAGAACTCTCGGCGATGCCATTGCCAAGGTTGCATACCATAGAAGTTCCTTGAACCATAGAAAGGGATCAGCTTACTCTTCGATCGTTCATTCGTTGGAGGTGCCATTACCGAGTGAGAAGGAAAAGACAGTTTCAAACAATTTTCAAATTGTTGATCCGAAAGGAAAGGAGTCCTTCTTGGACTTCCCTCCATTATCTCCTGCGTGCACTATGGTCCATCCCGTGTGTGGCAAAGGAGAGGGAGCGGTGGGGTCTTTGGGGAAGGATGTTGTTGTCCTTGGGCCTGCCAAATTTTTCCGGCCCACCAAAGGCCTGTGTGCACTTTTTGCATGGACCGTCACCTGGACAAGAATCCTACCAATGTCGCTACTTAGGAAGTCGAGTAACACACTTTCATTCTCGCATTCATTCGCAGAGGCTATGATAGTTGTGCGACTCATGGCGGCACAAGGCAATGGTGGGTTCGGGCGTTGAGGCAGAGTCCGAGAAGACAACTTTGATCCTAGCTTCCTACCGGGTTTCAACTCGGGACGAGGGGACGCGGAGGTGGTCGTGGCTTCAACCCTCAATGGGGTCACGGCAGGTTCAATAACTACAACAACTATGGTGGCAAGAATAGCAGCGCCCACTTCTATGGCAGCATGAGGTCGTATGGTGGTGATCGGGGGTACGGTGCTCGTCGAGATCGGAGGGCTGGCACAACGACGGCTACCCTAACCTTACCATCCTGACATATCAAGACCAATCTGGGGTTCAGGGGGGCTACCATCATGCAGCTTTTGATGGGCACCAGTACGCTGCTGGTGGCCAACACCAACCCATGGGAGGCCATCCTCAGTAGCCGGGTATTCAAGGAGCGACGCCGGTGCCTGGGGGCTTCCAGCCGGCCAACTCTATCCACTTCACACAACAGGATGTGCCACCGGCCCAGGCATAGGAGGCGGTGGTCAACAGCCGATGATCACTCATGCGCCGATGGCAAACCAGCAGGGAGGGGGCGTCGCTAGCAAGTCGGTTTTCCCCGCTGCCCACCAGCCTCCCCCTCAGATGGAGGGCGGTACAGGGTAGGGGGATCTTCAGCAGGAGAATCAGTCACCGTAATGGTGGTGGATGCAGCACATGGGAAGGCTCTAGAGATCACAAAGGCGGCTGTCCCATTGGCTTCAGCGCTGAAAGGTATTGCTTTGGATATCCCAGAGTTGTCTGAGCATGGAGTAAAAAAAGTAAGGGCAAGCCTTATTGTTATCGCTGTCGCACTAAAGGGCATACAATTCATGAATGCACTGTGGTTCTTTGTTGTGAGTTGTGTTATGGTGATCATACGACTAAGTTCTGCCCTAGCAAAAAAACAAATGCTAGTGCTATTCCTTGTGGTTATGTTGTGGAAGGACTTGGTTTTTATTTTATCCCAATGGTTCAAAACCCAAAAGTTAATGCTCATGAGAGGAAAGCTGTGGTTCATGTTTTGGAAGGTTCTTTTACTGTCGATCAATTGGCATTAGAACCGGAAAACTATGACAAAAAAAGAATCATAGTTGGGATATTTAGACAATAGGCACCGTGGCCTTTCTTATTAATTTCCCTTCAGACAACAGGCACCGGGGCCTTTCTTATTAATTTCCCTTCAGCTGACCTACTAGACATAGTGGTTAACCAGGGCCCTATGGATGCTAAGGCAGTCTAGGGCAAGATCTGCTTTGAGAAAGGAACTGATAATAAGGTGTACAAGTGTGAGATTGACAAAGTGTGGGTACAGTTTAGAGGACTAACCACGGAGTTCAAAGAGTTTCCCATTATTTGGGCAATTGGAACTATCCTGGGTGTCCCTAGAGTTGTTGACACTGTCTTCACTAAGAGCACTAGCAGGGCAAGGTTGAAAGTAGCAGTTTGTTGACATTTCTAACGCCACTTAGTGCTAGGTTGTCATCCCCAGCATGGCACCAAAAATGCTGGTACTAATAAATGCAAATGCTTTTCTAGAAATGAATATGAAATCCGCAAGCACACAGATAATACCGATGTAGCATTTTAACCGGGAGTAATCCATGTATCGTTATTTATAATTTTACCACTCGGAAGGGAATGTACTGGATAATGAGCAATGAGCACTGCACATGTGATAATGGAGAGCTTAACCTTGTCTTTATCTATCTTCTCATACAGGGTAAGTGTCACATAAAATATACAAATGAATAGTAAATGACAAAGGATAAATGAGAGCTTTTAGCCACATGAAATAATGATAACCATCTCAATATAGTACTCTAAGTTTATAACACTAGCATGGACTAGGACGATCTAGGGTATAATCCTAAGTTATTCTAACTATAATGTCAAAGCATACAATGATTAGTGCAAGAACATCTAGCAATCATGGAGGGAAAATGTTATATCTATGTATAGTGATATTACCAGAGAAGATCAAGAACATAGCAATCACTTCAATGTAATAGGGGTATTCTACTAGACCTATACTCGGGAGAAGGAATACAAAGGACTCAACAGGACTGTCACTCCCACGATCTACCTCACGATCCGGAATATAGGGTGCAATCGCAGATAAATACGGTCTAGGCACCACGCCTACACAATATTTACCACTCACCCATCAATCTAATGAGCAAGCGCTATACGATCCCATGCATAAACATAATTCTAGTCCAACTATGCTAAACATATAATCAAAGTAAACTAAGAACAATATAATTGAGAACATATCAAGTTAGAGCAAAGTCAATTCTCATATAATAGAATAGAATAAAGTACTATTCATAGTAGCAAGAACAATAATGAATATTACAAGAACATAGAGGAAAATTACCAACAACTCCGATAGATCCGGACTCCAAGCTAGGCTTGATTCCCTCTAGATCTATTCCTATGTAGCTATGCTACTAAACTATGGAGCTCTAATTGAGATGGTGGCTCTAGCTTCTCTGAATTCTTTAGATGAGAGAATGAACTCTTGAATTGAATGGAATTAGGGTTTCTCTCATGGTCAGGGGCTCTGAATATATAGCCCTCTAGAATGCACCACAGCCCTCGGATCAAACCGACCTAAACGGACGATTATTATTCATCCTCAAAGGCGGTGGAGGCATAATCCACGAGACTCCACCTGATTGGTGGAGGTGGAGAGGCGGCCGCCCCTGGCCTATGCCAGGTGGGCCCCCGGTTCGCAGGGTCACCTTCTGGAGTCTTCTAGAGTATACATTTTCACGTGTTCGGTCTTTCTGTCTATGTAATCCTGACATGTGGACCTCCTTTGGTTCTTTTCTGATAACCCCTGCAGAAATAAACAATCACCAAAACTCGTGGAATTCTGTCAGTGTAACCCCTATATCTAGTAGGTAAACATGTTTTAGTCCTTTCTCTTGCTACGTTGACGGTATAAAAATGGCACTTATCTACCGTCAACAAACTCCCCCAAGCTTACCTTTTGCTCGTCCCTGAGCAAAGATAGACTTAGTGATGGATCAGAAGTTGCTACAATGCTTTCACACCTCACAAGTACACATGCATTCAAACAGGAACTCTCCTCCAGATTAGAGTGAACTATTCTGACTCAAAACTTACTCATATTACCTTTCACCATGGGGCTTGTAACCATCACTTAGGTCTTGAGTAGTTGAAGGATAGAACGGTAAAGTCAAGCACCATGTTTCTCGATCTTTGATCAACTATTATTCTGGAGTTTTTGCAAGGTTTTGAAATAAAACTTAGAGATTCCTTGTATGACTCTTTCAAGTCTCTCATTTGTGGTATTTCTGGATCCTCTCCAAGGCATGAGTAGTGGATGCCTTCTTTCTTCTCTCAAAATATATGGTATTTGTGGAATTAAGGCAGAGTAAGGTTGCCTTCTCTCTCTCACCCTACTTCTAATAGGCTTATGTGGAGCTCATAGGTGGGGAGACAACTCAAACTCACTTGCATATATTGCATAGTTAAGCCATGGATCTAGAAGAACTAAGCATACAATCAAGTCATATGTGCATGTGAATGAGGGGAATGAAATGAGTGATAAGACGATGGTGATAGTAAGGAAATGATTATGAGGGGTGATCAATCGTGAAGATCTACTTCTACACTTGCTCCTTTGGGGATAACATACCTCCCTTTATTTGGAAACTTTGAAACTTCTTTGAAGGGAAGGATTTGGCTACTCTTTCTTTTCTTTTTCTTTCTTCTTTTCTTCTTTTTTTTAGAGCAACCAATCCTCTTGAATGAAACTATAGCAACAGGGAATATTTGACTGAAATGATAACTGGAGCTTTATTGTAGGTAGATAGAGTGGCGACGAATATTTTTGGATGTTCACTCCCAGGATAGGAGTAGAACTTTTCTAAATGGATTGAAATGAATGGCGTATGTATGTGTGAATGGATGAATGCATACTCCCAGGGTAGGAGCAGCATAGGTGCGTGTCTCCAGGGTAGAAACAACACATAATGTAGTGGATGTGGATCTATATGTGGGTGGTACTTCCAGGAACAGAAGTAGCACAGGGTGAATGTAGCAATATGAATGGGTGCATGTTTCTGAGGACAGAAGTAGCATAGATCAACGGATGGAGAGCACATAGTATTGACTTTAACTGTATGACTAACTCCTAAGGGTCAACACAAAGATAACCGCACTCAATGCCTACAAAATGATATATACATATATAGCTGGTTTTCCTAATCTAGTAAGCATGAATATATGGTCATGTGGTAGGAATTTAAACTCTCGTCATAAAGAAACTCATCATGCAGAAATTTAAGATTTTCTCAAATAAATTCTCCGTAACTCTAGTATCTCTAGGAACAAGATGGACAGCAGCTCAAAATCTTCCCATATCATAACCGTCAACTACCTAGACTTAGATCAAGTGTTCGCTTCCCCACAAGTTTCGGTTCGAGCAAATCTCAAATCTAAACAGTTGTGTCTAAAACTCGAGAGAGTGCAAGGTTGAAAACTAGGTACTTGAGAGAAATTACGGCGAGCAACTATTCATCATCTCCATATAGAGTTTATTCTAGGGATCATTTTAAAGACAGATTTAAAAGAGCTCTCCAAAACAGAAAAAGATAAATAAGGAAATCTTTCTGGGTTTCTATGGTTATGCGTCTTTTTTAGTTGTTTTAACAAAGCAAGCTACAAGATAGATAAATAGACAAGTTGGGATCACTTAGCTCGGTACACGGGGGATGCTCTCCCCCAAGCTAGATTTTGACATAGTCTCGCGAGGTTGCCGACCGGCAAAGAAGACATTCTAGTCCTCTTAGAGTGTTGTGGATAGTTGTCAGTTGGGGACAAAGTGCTTGACTATTGAGCACTTCGACGGGGACTGGACATCCTTTTTGCATGTTAGCTCTTCTTGATCCTTTATGTTCTCGTGAAGCTCAAACAGACAACAAAGCTTATGGAACCGATTAAGTGTTAGTGATAAAACCTCTAAGCCTTGGTTGTCTAGAACCTTCTTAACCCAATTTTCTTCTACAGATCACAAGAAATATTTTTATACTTTTTATTTAAGGGATGCAGATAGAAAAATAGATATGCTAAAAAAATTATTTTATGCCACCACGGTTAATAATTATGTGAGCCGTTGCACCACACCTTTATTCACATGGGGCTTAGCAATCTTCGGATGCAAATGCGTAACATCTTTTTATTTTCTTGTTCTAATGCAAAGACAATAAAATGAAGATGCAACTAAGATGTATTTAAGGAAAATAAATATGCTAAGGAATAATGCAATGCTAAAAGGGAAAATGTTGATAAATACCAAGTTACCTCTTGGTGCGGTGTTCGGTGATTTCATGTCCTTCGAACTGGACCTTTTTGTTCGCTCATTGTTCAAGGGGCGCATCAGATGGCGCCTCTGAGGTCGTTGCGTCTTGTATAGGTTCTGCCTCTGATTTGGCTTTTACCTTCCACACTTTCTTCGTTGGTGAGGGTGACCTGAAGGAGGAAGCTTCTGGGATCACTATCTCTTCTTCTGCTGGTGGTACTTCTTCTTCTTCCACAATGTTCTTTTCTTTTAGGTACCGATCTTCATATCTTGGCACTTCTCCTTCATAATCAGCCCATCCATCTGTAGTGATGTTCTTCTTATTCTGGCGACGGGTACGCTGCCTTCTCCTTGTTCTATTCTTCTTGGGCTCCTCATCGATTATATAATTGTTACTGAAATAGCGGTGTACCTTCTCAGAGGGAAAGTGGAGGTGGATTTCTCCTGTTCTGATGTAGACGATGGCCTTGGTAGTGTTGAGGAATGGTCTCCCTAGGATGATAGGTGGATCGTAGTCATCTCCCATGTCGATGACTAGGAAGTCTGTGGGGACATAGTGGTTGTCGATCTGAATGGTGACGTCCTTCACTAATCCTTCGATGAAGCGGACTGTCTGGTCTACCATCTGTAGCTGCGCATAGGTAGGTTCCAGGGGCATAGTACCATATAGATATTCATAAGTTACCTTGGCCATTATGTTGACACCCGATCCGGTGTCACAGACAGTTTTATTGAAGGAGCTTCTGTGGATGGAGCTTTGAATGGTTGGGACACCTGGGTCGTCTTTCTTGATCAGACGTGGGGACTTGGGTAGGTGGTCATGCTCCCTGTGGACTGCAGTGACCATCCTCACTGTCTCCGTCTTCTTGCTCTTCTTATTCTTGGTCTTGTTCTTCTTGGCAGGAGTCTTCTTCTTTTGATTGTTCTGCTGTTGAGGATGTGCTGGGAACTGCAACACTCCGTTCTTGAAGAAGAAGGTCTCTCTATTGCCCTTGATGTTGAAGATGATCTTGGCAGTGTTGGTGTACATGATGGCTCCGGCAGTGTTCAAGAATGGTCATCCCAAAATGATGGGGGACCTTTCGTCACTGCCAGTATCCACTACCACGAAATCTGCAAGCACGTACGCGTTGCCTACTCATACACATATGTCTTCTTTTATTCCCATAGGGAAGCAGAGTGACTGATCTGCAAGCTGCAAGCACATGGTTGTATACAATAAAGGACAATTAAACAGTTTCTCATATATCACCTTGGGCATGATGTTGATGCTTGCACCGAAGTCGCAGATCGCCTCATTGAAGTTGGTACTTCCAATGGAGATCGGGATGACCGGCCTCCCTGGATCGCCCTTCTTGATTGGCAGAGTCGAGCCAATCCATGACCCTCTTGATGGGTCACTCTAGCTGTTTCCTGCATTAAATATGTCTACAAGATTTGCAGTTTCTAGCCCTTCCGGCTATCCTGGCATTTTACCTTGGTCGGCGGAGGGAACAAAGTTGGCAAGCTGTTGCAACTAGGATTCTAGCATTTTGTTGAAGCTAATCTGGTTCTTGATAGCATTGGAAAAACCATCCATTCTATTGCTAATTGTTTCTAGGGTTTTGTCATTGGATGCTAGCTTCTTGGACAGGTTATCCATCAACTTGCCTTGGCTAAGCACTAACTCTCTCAAAAGGTGGCTGATTGTAATTATTGTAAGAGGAGTTATTACCTTGGTAGTTACCTGAGTAGTTGCCTGAGTAGTTAGGCCCCTGCTGTTGATTCTAGCCTTGATTTTGTTGAGGATGATAGTTGTTGTTGTTGTTGTTGTTGAGGTAGTTCACGTCCTCCTTCAGCTCTGGGCAGTTGGCACCTGTATGCCCAGTCTCTCCACATTCTTCACATGTTATGCGAGCATCATGTATATGCATGACTTCTTTCTTCTCAGTGGCTCTCTCATCGAGCCTCTTCATCAGCAGGTCCATCTTGACAGATAGCATGTCTA
The DNA here is from genome assembly GCA_018135685.1 of Themeda triandra. Classification (NCBI taxonomy): domain Eukaryota; kingdom Viridiplantae; phylum Streptophyta; class Magnoliopsida; order Poales; family Poaceae; genus Themeda; species Themeda triandra. The sequence goes on along the minus strand of JAENPR010000975.1, from coordinate 215,948 downwards.
CCTCCTTGAGCTGGTGCATTCCTCCACCTCTCTTGCGGGTCTGAGTTCTCTCTTCACTCCAACCTTGGTTGGATGCCATCTTTTCCACAAGAGTTGTGGCTTGAGGAATAGTGAGTGATAAGAATGCACCTCCAACAGCAGCATCCGTGGTCTCACGAGTGCTGTTGCTGAGCCCATAATAGAATGTTTGCATGAGCAGCCAATTCTCCATTCCATGATGAGGACATTCGAGGATGTAGTCTTGAAAGCGCTCCCAAGCTTCTAGGATAGTCTCATCATGTTGTTGCTAAAAGCTTGATATCTTCCCACGGAGAGCATTTGTCTTGCCCATGGGAAAGAACTTCGTCAGGAAATTGGTGGAACATAGTGCCCACATGGTATTCTTCTCCTTGTTGGCATAGAACCACTGCTTCGCTCTTCCCAAGAGTGAGAATGGGAAGAGGCGAAGTAGTATAGCATCTCTGGGGACATCCTTGATGGTGAATGTGATACAAATCTCCAAAAAGTGTTGGAGATGAGCACTAGCATCTTCGTGGGCCTTCCCACAGAACTGGCTTGCTTGCACCATGTTGATTAGCGCAGGCTTAAGCTCGAAAGACTTGTCGATGTCCGCAGCTGGTCCAGCACGGAGTCCATAGTGGGAGCTGAGAACTCGTGGAGTGACTTGTTCGCCATTGCTTCAAACGCTGGTGTCAAGTCTCGAACGAAGGGTTGGTCTTCTGATTTCGACGAACTTTCAAGTTGAGAGGATGATGATGATTGTTTGGTTTTATTCAACTTGGCTCTGGTCCCTGAATAATGCTTCTGGATTATCAAGATAGTTGTCAAGAAGAGCAGACTTGATTACCCTGCATAAAATACACAAGTAGACAAAACAAGGGTAATCCTGTTGAGAAGGGTTAGTATGAACAAGTCTGCTCAATCACATTAGTGGATGCAGTGATGCTCATTATCCATTGGCTTTCAACCTTCCCCGGTAACGGCGCCAAAAATGCTTGTTGACATTTAGTGCTAGGTTGTCATCCCCAACATGGCGCCAAAAATGCTGGTACTAATAAATGCAAATGCTTTTCTAGAAATGAATATGAAATCCGCAAGCGCACAGATAATACCGATGTAGCATTTTAACCGGGAGTAATCCAGGTATCATTATTTATAATTTTACCACTGGGAAGGGAATGCACTGGATAATGAGCAATGAGCACTACACATGTGATAATGGAGAGCTTAACCTTGTCTTTATCTATCTTCTCATACAGGGTAAGTGTCACATAAAATATACAAATGAATAGTAAATGACAAAGGATAAATGAGAGCTTTTAGCCACATGAAATAATGATAACCATCTCAATATAGTACTCTAAGTTTATAACACTAGCATGGACTAGGACGATCTAGGGTATAATCCTAAGTTATTCTAACTATAATGTCCAAGCATACAATGATTAGTGCAAGAACATCTAGCAATCATGGAGGGAAAATGTTATATCTATGTATAGTGATATTACCAGAGAAGATCAAGAACATAGCAATCACTTCAATGTAATAGGGGTATTCTGCTAGACCTATACTCGGGAGACAGAATACAAAGGACTCAACAGGACTGTCACTCCCACGATGTACCTCACGATCCGGAATATAGGGTGCAATCGCAGATAAATACGGTCTAGGCACCACGCCTACACAATATTTACCACTCACCCATCGATCTAATGAGCAAGCGCTATACGATCCCATGCATAAACATAATTCTAGTCCAACTATGCTAAACATATAATCAAAGTAAACTAAGAACAATATAATTGAGAACATATCAAGTTAGAGCAAAGTCAATTCTGATATAATAGAATAGAATAAAGTACTATTCATAGTAGCAAGAACAATAATGAATATTACAAGTACGTAGAGGAAATTTACCAAGAACTCCGACAGATCCGGACTCCAAGCTAGGCTTGATTCCCTCTAGATCTATTCCTATGTAGCTATGCTACTAAACTATGGAGCTCTAATTGAGATGGTGGCTCTAGCTTCTCTGAATTCTTTAGATGAGAGAATGAACTCTTGAATTGAATGGAATTAGGGTTTCTCTCGGGGTCAGGGGCTCTGAATATATAGCCCTCTAGAATGCACCACAGCCCTCGGATCAAACCGACCTAAATGGACGATTATTATTCATCCTCAAAGGCGGTGGAGGCATAATCCGCGAGACTCCACCTGATTGGTGGAGGTGGAGAGGCGGCCGCCCCTGCCACCTGGGCGGCCGCCCCTGGCCTATGCCAGGTGGGTCCCCGGTTCGCAGGGTAGCCTTCTGGAGTCTTCTAGAGTATACATTTTCACGTGTTCGGTCTTTCTCTCTATGTAATCCTGACATGTGGACCTCCTTTGGTTCTTTTCTGATAACCCCCTGCAGAAATAGACAATCACCAAAACTCATGAAATTCTGTCAATGTAACCCCTATATCTATTAGGTAAACATGTTTTAGTCCTTTCTCTTGCTACGTTGACGGTATAAAAATGGCACTTATCTACCGTCAACACAGTGCTAGACCCAAAGCTCATCCCAGGTTTTGTGGATGTGGTTACTAGGGACTATTTTTACTAGCTACAGTTTGGTGTGGAACAAGAGACCCTCACTGGTGAGCCACAACTCATTGATTTGGACTCTACCAAGGAGGTGGAGCCTAAGGAGGAGGACCCCAAGAGTGGCGGTCCAAAGGAGGATAACCCCAATGGGGGAAACTATGAGGAAAAGATGGATGTCGATGGTAAAGCACCTGATAATGGCAATGGTGATCTACCACATATGGATGACCAGAGCGCTGCCAATGTAGCGACACAGCTGGAGGAGATAGGTGCATCTACCAAAAAGCCAAACATCAAACCAAGGGCTATACTCTCCCAATCTGCAGGTGTTTTAGATGGTATTGGGGCCTGGACAACAACCATGTTGCCCTTACAGAACAACTCTAGGATTCTAAACAAAAAAATCAGCGATGGGACAACATCTCCAAGGAGATCCAAAAGAGGAATGCCTCCACTATGGATCTAGACTTCACAGAGAAGGCGGCTAAGCTTAAAGCGAAGAAGAACCCGGAATTCACGCTTGATAAAGGTAAATTGCAGCAACCTCCCTCTTTATTTTTAGAGATGATGATTCTTTATTTAATGCAACAAAGTCTTTAGGGGTTGTTCTAGGTAACAATGAGCATGATGTTTTTAACTCTTTAAAATCTTTAAAAGACCAGAGGAATATAATAGAATGACTAAGAACGCTAAGCTAAAGGACAAGAACTTTGTGTTAGTAGAAGATGCTTCAACTGTTTGTTCTAATGAAGACAGTGTAGATCTTGAAGCTTTAAATCTTATTTGTTCGAAGGTTATAGAAGGGCTAGGTGTTGGGGGTTGTGATCCTTTGATTTTACAAACCCCGTATCACAAATAAAGAGAGGGCGCACTAGGCATAAGAAAAAAAGTAATAAAAGTAAGTCAAGATGAAAGGTATATGGGTTCGCATATGGTAAAAAACATAGATTTTTTTAGACTTAACAAAGGAAAATGGTCTAGACTTCATTGCCTTATCGGAAACCGGTAGAGCTAGCTTTCTACAAAATATTCTTAACAAAATTTGTGCTTTGTAGGGATTTTATTTGGCACTCGTATGGCTCCACAAGGTAGATCCAATGGCATGATTTTAGGTGTTCATTTGTTGACTTTTACATTGGAAAAATTGAGGAGGGGGATTTTTTTTATTCTCTTTAAATTATGACACAAAGAAGATGATTTCAAGTTTAATCTTATTTCAGTCTATGGCCCAGCATAGGTGGATCATAAGGCAAATTTCTTGTCTGAATTGGTTCGAGTATGTTCAAAAGAAACTTTACCTATCATTATAGGTGGTGACTTTAACATTATTCGCAGGCGGGATGAGAAAAACAATGATAATTACAGTGATAGATGGCCTTTTATGTCCAATGCAGTAATTGATGTTTTAAACCTTAGAGAAATTGATCTGTTAGGAAGGAAGTATACCTGGGCTAATAATCTGCCTAACCAAATGTAACACCCCAGGCACCACAAAAGCCTAAGATGTCACTAACGTCCCTTCCCACATCCCCGAATATAAAATACGGGAACAAAAAACCCAACATCAGAGAAAAACGCTGAAGCTACAACAATAACCAAACTATAATTATGTAAAGCTCCATCTTAAACAATTTTATTAAACCATGAAGATCACCAAAAGGGTTAACTAAATTTATTACATGAAGCCAAGATTTTCATTATTATGTCTAAAAATGGGTGAGATAGTGAAGAAGTGCTGCTAATCCCGTCCCTTCAAGCAAGCATCCAATCAAGCACCTGGAAAGATAATAGGGGTGAGAATAAATCTCAGCAAGCAAACTGCCTGAACATGTCATTTAAACTACAATTTAATTAGACATCAATTTAATCGTAGAAGAGTGTACCACATGTGAAAATAATAGTTATTAGTCAATTTATTTATCCAATGACATTGCCATAAGGAAGTTATGAACATTATACAAGATATCCAGTGAATTTTCATAAAAAGTTAAAGACATGATATACAATAAATAAAATAACCTCAACATATGAATAAAGTAATTCTCCTCATGATAAACAATACTACTCATCTCCACTTCATGCCAACAAAACTTCAATACATATGAGCCACAAAGTGTGCAAATGCAATGCATATGCATGTCCACTGCATCCATACCCAACAAGGTATGAAGCTGCATCGTACCCCTCCTCGGGCAACGTACGATGCTGTACCGGTACGGTCGCGGCTAGCAAGCGGCGACATAATCCACAAGAGCACTCCGGAATAGTCATATAACTTTCTCACCGACCTGGCTTAAGAGCACTCCGGAATAGTTATATGACTTTCTCACCGACCTGGCTCGATGCATAAATAAACTCATAACAAGAATGCATATGATGCAAAAATACGACAAAACCACAAGAGTACTTACAACAATTCTTATACATCCTCAATCATAAATACCCCACTTACCCATGAAGAAAGATTGCTTACCACATACGTCATTTATATATCTCCACACAATCACAAAACATACCACTTACCTTTTGATGATAAAGCAATGAGATTCAACAATTATGGTTATAGCATAACTCAGTTTAAAGGGTAATTTAGTTAAAGTAGGAACATCATCTTGGTTTAGTTTTTATTATGATAGAGTGTAGGTAGAATAAATAACAAGTCAGGCTGTAGCAACCACCGCTACGTTTACTTGCCTCAAGACGACGACGCAAAATGTGAACTAAGGACGATCCAAAGGTGCACCACCTGTTCAAGGGTTTAATCTCCTCAGAAAATAAACTCATACAAACATTCACAAATCACACATAAGTCGCATCTATGGCCAACACTACCGTTTTCCGCAAAACAGCGACCAAACAAACAACCAACAGCAGCAACCCTGCTTCACATTTTCACTGTGGATAAACTACTCATACAAAAATTATGAAACTTTTACAGAATATATTAAACATCATTACCTAAAACTAATATATAAAACAATCTGGCATTTGAGAACTCTATGAGAGAATAAATAACTTCTGAATCTAACTGATCTTTTCTGATGGTTAAAACAGGACAGCCGACTTCCAAAATTCATAACTGCAGTTATACTCGTCCAACAAATGCAATATTTACCAGTATGGAAAGATCATGAAAAATACTAAAACTCTGTTCAGATCATAAGTTCTAAATCATCCGATAAGATGGCCAAAAAATAGATAATATCATAAACTGTCAGAATACTCGTCACTGATAAACAGTCACAAAAGAACAACCATAACTCCCAGAATACAAGGGATATGAGGCTGATATTGGATCCAAAAGAAACATTTTCAAGTCCTCTTTAACTTTCTCAACAGTGTCAAGAATTATTGAAGCCATTAAGATGCCCTAAAAATTCGATGAACACAGACTGCACAACCGGACAGATTTCAGAACGTGGGCTAAACTGACCTCGTGATTTACTACCAACGAACGCCCTATAAACTAGCGATTTAATCCACAAAACTTGACCAAAATACGTGGATTAAGATGTTGCATCTTACCTAGGTCAACCACAATGAACACGGTCACGATCTACCAGCGGTTCACCTCTCTCTTCCTTCCTCTTCTCCACATTACGGCGATTCCCGCTGCTACTACTCTCTTGTTGTTCCGATCTACGGCAAACTTGGTAAGGCCGTCATGGACAGCGAGGGGATTAAGGAATTGAGAACAAAATAAAGATATGAGAGGATCCCTAACCAGATTGGGAAGATCAGAAACGACAGCGATCAAGGCGACGACGGCAAGACCTCAAATCATCTCCTCTCCTCCTTCTCCCTTCTCTTCTCCTCTCTCTTCTTCTCCCTTCTCTTCTCCTCTCTCTTCTTCTCCTCCCTTCTTCTCCTGAACGTGAACAGCCAGAAACAGGTCCTAATGGCCTTGGCACAGAGGCACTGACCAAGTCTAGATGGGATCACGGTATGGAGGAAATAAAGGAAGGGAATAGGAAAAGAAAAGGAAAACCAAAGGACCCAATTTATTAGCATGGGCCACGGCAAAAACTTGGACTCATCCTGGCCGGTTACTGTAGCATGGCGAGATACTGTAGCAGTTTTCCATTTCCAAATATAGTACCAAAACTAACTTTGTGATCCAAACTTAGAATAATGCACATGCATAGACAAATAAATTGTTTCATAAAAGCTCTACATATATATGCTTTTCAATTGTCCACCTAAGCCATGGATAAGATAAATCGGTTTTTACTTATAAAATAACTCCCAGTCATCTATTTCACCTTTACACTTTTCAAAAAGCAAAACATTTGCAATAAAATTTATTCAAGTTAGGCACATGAAGAGTCAACTTAAAATATAAAAACCATATCTTCTCTGTTTAAATACAAAAGGTGATTGTGGAATGTTTAGGGTATTACACCAAACCTTTGAAAAGTTGGACAAAGTTCTAGTATGTACAGATTTTGAGTCAAAATATGCTCTTACAACTGTACATACTCTAAATAGAGAAATCTCTGATCATACACTTTTACTTTTCTCCACAAACAACCCGTCCTCAACTTATTAGCCCTAGTTCAAATCTGTTAAACAAACTACATGATTTAGATAAAAAGGCAGAACATACCATGCTAAATGACTCGGAACGAGATCTAAAACATGTGCAAAATGAAAGGCTTGCAGAGTTACTAAGAGAAGAGGAACTCAAGTGGTACCAAAGGGCTAAAGTGAAGCACCTTTTAGAAGGAGACGCAAACACAAAATATTGTCACTTTCTAGCCAATGGTAGACATAGAAAAACTAGTATTTTCCAGTTGGAGAATGGTAATAGTATATTAACTAGTGATGCTCAACTTAAAGAGCATATTACTAGTTATTACAAAAAGAGAGAATTACACTGGCGGTCCCTGAACTATCGCCAAGGTGTCATCTAGGTCCCCAGACTATGAAAGTGCACGTTTGGCTCCCTAAACTATCATCGGAGTGTCATTCAGGTCCCTAGACTATGAAAGTGCATGCTTGGCACCCTAAACTTTTAAAGTTATGTAATTTGGAACCCTAAACTATCGCCGGGGTGTAATCCAGGTCCCTAAACTTGGCAGAGGCTATCATCTAGGTCCTTAAACATAAAAATAAATAAATAGTTTATGGTTTAGGGTATATACTAATATTATATAAAAACAAACCTTTAAAACTAACATTAGAGTATATATTTATATTTATATAAAACTAACTTTAATTATTTTAAGTATATATTCATGATGCCCTATGATAAGGAATTCGTTGAAGAGTCAAAATATATTAAGTATATATTGCCATGAACGGTTAAAATAATAAATAAAACTAAGTTCAATTCGCGGTTAAAGCATAAGACTCATAAGTGTTAGTTTTATATAAATATAAATATATACTTTAAAATAATTAAAGTTAGTTTTTATATAAAGTTATACTTTAAAATATATACTTAAAATAATTATAAATATATACTCTAAACTTTAAATTTAGTTTTAAAGGTTAGTTTTTATATAAATATAAATATATACCCTAAACCCTAGACTATTTATTTATTTTTATGTTTAAGGACCTAGATGACACCTTATGCTAAGTTTAGGGACATGGATGACACCCCGACGATAGTTTAGGGACCCGCGGGACCTGGATGACACCCCGGCGATAGTTTAGGGACCCGGATGACACAACTTTATAAGTTTAGGGAGCCAAGCATGCATTTCATAGTTTGGGGACCTGGATGACACCCCGGTGATAGTTCATGGACCGCCAATGTAATTCTCTCTTACAAAAAACATGTTCAATCCATCTGAAGACTCTCTAATATCATTAGATGAATCTCAGACGGAGGACATGCCCCCAAGTTTCTGATCTAGAAAATGAGTCTTTAATAGAGCCTTTCACCCAAGAGGATGTCAGAAAGGCAATTGTCCAAATGGAACATAACAAGGCGCCCAGACCAGATGGTTGTTGACGGTTGTTAATGATCAATTTTATATGTCAACCAGAGAGAGAAAGAGGGGTATAATCTGTTCACCATCATAGACTTAGGGTTTAAACTGACAAATTCCACAAGTTTTGGTGAATATGTGTTTTCACAGGGGATTATCAGGAAAACATCCAAGGAGGCCCACATGTCATGATTACATAGAGAGAAAGACCGAACGGGTAAAATTGTATACTCTAGAAGACTCCGAAAGGCAAACCCCGGAAGCGGAGCCCCACCGGCATAGGGGTGGGTCGGCCGACCGCCCACCTCCACCAATCGGTGGAGGCTCGCGGATCTCGCCTCCACCGACCTTGAGGAGCAATAATTATCGTCCGTTTAGGTCGGTTTGATCCGATGGCTGTGGTGCATCCTAGGGGCTATATATTCGAGCCCCCGGCCCCGGGCCGGAACCCTAATTCATTCAAGAATTCATTATTCGAGGTAGCCATCGCAAAGCCGGGGTTTAGAGAGAGATCTCCACCGAGAATTAGAATAGCTACTTTAGATCTTCAAGTTCTACATAGGTTTAGACTAGATAGAGGAAGAATCGGGTGCCCGTGCTCGGAATTCGGATCTTCATCATCAAGAGTTGGTATTATCTTGTATCTATTCTTGTGACTTTATTCTAATATCATTATGTTTCTACTTATTATGTTCCTAGTTTATTCTAGTTCTACAATTGATATGGTTATGATTGATAATAAGTTTATGTATATGTTTGCGAAGCGCTTAGCTCTCTTCGCGGGAGAGTTAGGTGGTAGATTTCATGTAAGCATGGTGCTTAGATGCCGTTTACCTGCAAATGCACCCTATTGGCCGGGTTGTGTGGTAGATCGTGGAAGTGACAGTTCCATTGAGTCCTCTGTATTCCATCCCCTGTTGGTAGGTCTAGCAGAACCAAAGTTGCGTAGTAAGTCCTGCTATATCTTGGCTTGTTATAGCAATGATCCTTATACATAGATGAAGAGTCTTTTGTGCTGTATATGATAGTGTAGAGTTGGAGTAGATGAATGACTTAGTAGATTAGAACCTACATAGGATTTCTATTTCTTGTGCTAATCAAATGTCAACCTACCTTATGTGAGTAGTCTATATCTAATCTCTCGTGTGATTTATACCCCGAGCTTATTACTTTATATTCCCTTATTTATCATGGTTTACCCCTCTCGCCAAAGTATGTGATTTGTGCAATCAATCACTCCTAAGTAGTCATGTTTAGCAAGTTTATCTCATTGTTTAAGTCCTTAGTTCTTTCCTTTGAGCTAAATATAAATAACGATACCGGAATACTTCCCGGTAAAATGCTACGATGGTGTATTATCTCGTTCGCTTATGGATCCCATATTTTTCTTGACTAGAGGAGCTTTCTATACCAACACTTCGGCGCCATGCTAGGGATGACAACTTAGCGTGAGTGGTGTTAGAGGTGTCAACAAGCATTTTTGGCGCCGTTGCCGGGGAACGGAATAAACTTTTAGATAAAAATTGCTTAAGCGAGATACTTAGAAAATGAGTGATTGTCACTAGTCACCTCTACTTTGGCGGGTTCACCCCCGTTGTTTTTCTTTGTTTATATTTTATACGGGGTATTAGCAGGATTGAATCGATTCATTCAAACTCTTGATCATCGAGTCGGTTCAATCAAGAAGGAAGCTCGTCACCAATCAAGATGGCTGAGATGACCTTACCGGAGTTCTCTCGCTCCAACAAGAGAGAGCATCCGCACTGTCCAAAGATTGGACACAACTAATGTTTAGTTTGAGATCAAGCCAAGTCTCATCAACATGGTGCAAGCTATCCAATTCAGTGGAAAGGTACACGAAGATGCAAGTGCACATTTACAAGACTCCATGGAGATTGGAAACACCATCGCCATAGAAGGAGTTAAAGAAGACATCATACTTCTTCGCCTCTTTGCATTCTCACTAGTGGGAAGAGCGAAGCAGTGGTTCTATGCAAATAAAGAAGATATCAATACATGGGCGAAGTGTTCCAAGGCCTTTCTAGCAAAATTCTTCCCAATAGGCAAAACCAATGCCTTAAGAGGAAAGATTACCAACTTCCAACAAAGAAGACGGAGACCATGTCAAAAGCATGGGAGCGTTTGCAAGGATATATCCAAGATTGTCCCCGTCATGGAATGGAAGAATGGTGAGCACCTAGATGCAACTGCTGAAGGATCATTTTTATCACTTACTCTTGGGAGAGCTAAGAAACTTATGGAGAAGATAGCAGATAATCAAAGCTGGTCCCAAGACAACATTCAAGATTGTCACCAGAGTGAAGAAGCAATAGAAGAAGTGAATGCATTATCAACCAAGATGGATACCTTACTCCATTGGCTTGACCAGCGGGCCAAGTACAAGGAAGATCAAAGAGCAATTGAAGCAACGTATAAGCAAAATTCAAGTCCCCTAGTAAGAAAGGTTCCACATTGTGTGCAACCACCCACTAACCAAGGTACTCAGTCAGGTAATTATGCAAAGCAACCTACTATGAGAGAGTTGGTTCTACAACAGTCCAAGATCAACTCATCTATGGAGGATAGGCTTGCTGCTAATGATAAAATCTTGGAAAACTTAAGTATTAAAATGGATAGTTTCTCCTCTGTGATTAATGATCAACTAGAGTTCAATAAAAAGATAGAAGAAAGGTTAGCAAAATTGGCCATTGCTTTGCTGTTGCCACTAACCCCGAAAGCGTGTGAGATCTATTACTACAAGAAGAGGGAGTTCCACCGTAGATCCTCCCTATCCAAAAGGAGCAAAAAGGCCAACCATGCTACCACCGGTGGCGGAAGAAGAAGACTTCCAACCCGAGCTAGAAGTATTACCACAAGAATCAACAGAAGCCGCACAAGATCGGGAAGCAAGACAACAATTTCGAGATACAAACTACCTACCGTTCCCTAGAGGAAGAGAGGACCACAAATGCAGATGAGCAGTTTGGTAAGTTTGTGGAGGTAATTCAAAAGTTATATGTCAATATACCTCTCAGATGCCATACAGTCCCCACTTATGCCAAGTACATAAGAGATATTCTTAACAAGAAGAGACCACTGCCATCCAATGAAGTGATCAAGCTAACCGAAGAATGTAGTGCGGCCATCCCCAACCAACTACCAGAAAAGAAGAAAGATCCAGGATGTCCCACTATCGACTGCACAATTGGAGATCAATATTTCAATAATGCACTCTGTGATCTTGGAGCAAGTGTCAGTGTGATGCCCGCAGCAGTCTACTATAAGCTCAACCACACTGCACTTGAGCCAACATCAATGTGTCTACAACTAGCTGACCAATCGGTTCGCTATCCATTGGGCATTGCTGAAAACATTCCAGTCAAGATAAGAGAGTTCTTCGTGCCAGTAGACTTTGTAGTACTGGATATGCATCCAGACTCAAAGGTGTCACTCATCCTGGGAAGACCCTTCTTGAGCACCGCCAATGCACACATTGATGTCGGAAAGGGAGAAATCAAGTTCACTATAAATGGGCAAGAAGAGCAATTTGCATTCAAGTCAAAACAAGAGCTCAATAAATCCGCAAAGATGGCAGAAGAAGATCAGACAGTACAACCACCAGAGGCAGAGGATGCATCTCTAGGAACATCAGCGGAATAAATATTTTGGAAGGTCCAATTCGGAGGACTTTAAAAATTCGAATCCTCGCCCGAAGGTAACTCGGTATTCATTTGCATTCTAAATTTGCATCTCTTATAATTTTCTTAGGCATATTTATTTCTAGCATTGCATTATAAAATTCTACGCCCCATATAATTTTACGGTGTGTGACAACCCGTCAAAAATATTTTATCGTGGTGGCACAAAAATCTATCATTTCATGCATTTAAATTAGTTTACCTTCATTTAAATTTCTGCATTATTTATAATTTTTATCATGGCATTTAGTGCTTGGTGGGTCCCTCACCATGGGTCCCACATGTCATAGACTACACCTCACATACATCAAATCACATAATTTCATCCACTTCCACTCACCTTCACTATCCTCTCTTTTCCACCTCCAATTCCACTCAACCGACCAAAGTTTCTGGATTGACAAAAGATCACGCAATAGCATGTGAAGGGGCAGCCAGGATGGCCACCCTGGGTGGGCGGCCGCCCCCACCTTTGGGTCGGCCGACTCTCCCCCCTCCTCCTCTATAAATGGGCCTCCTCCCATGGCTTCCATGCACCACACACACTCCAGAATTTTGGCCAAACCTTCTGCTCTCGACTTCGTGTTTTCTGGAGAGAGTTAGAGAGAAGAGGAGAAGAGTAGGAAGAGAGAAGAAGTGAGAGAGTGAGCAAGAGTTTAGTAGCAAGTGAAGGGAAGGGATAGTGCTGAATAGATCATCACAAAATTAGTAGAGATGCTGTCCAAATAGGTTAAAGGAAATTTAAAATCAAGGGGAGGTTCTGTCAAAATCAAGATCTGATGTTTAAAACCTCTTGTCATGAGGAACGACTAACCCCTGGACCGCTGACTCTGGACAGCTAACCACTAACCTTGTGCTAATTCTTCTCTCCACTAGTGTTTGTTTGTTTTGAGATACTTGCAGATGAAGGGCATTTTCCGGGAATCTCGGGAACCTTCAGAAAATCAGACAAGAAGTACATCCCGCGTAACTCGGTGGCTGGTTCCGACATGAGTGTCGACCCACCACCAGAAGCACCAGAAGTACCTCCAGCAGCACCTGCACCACCACCAGCATCTCAGAGAGTTCTCATGAGAACATCCGACCTCGCCCTAAGAACTGCCCAAGAGAAGGAGATATACAAGAAGCTCAAGAACAAGCATTTTATCCACACGCCAGTCATCGATCCGACACTTTTACTAGAGACAGGTATGGCTCAAGAATTCGATACAATTTTTCCACTAGTTGGTTGGACTTCCTTTGTAAACCTCACTGAGAAAGGGATTAGGCTCTTGACCATAGAATTCCTTAGCACCCTTCGATACACAGACAATGGAGTTTATTTTAGAATGTTTGCTTTGGAATATTCTGTATCTTGGAGAAACCTTAGTGACCTTCTAGGTTTCCCTCAAGATGCTCTCATAGACTTAAATGCAGCACTAGGTGATTTTGATGCACATAGGTTTTGGAGCAGCATTTCTAGAGCACCGTATCACTTAGCGCACCGCACCGCGTACATAGAGCATCCTACGCTTAGATTTTTGCATCGTTGGATAGGAGCCACCTTTTTCCCATGATATGATGAAAGCAAGATCGAATAGCCGACTTGCGCTTGCTTTGTACGCGGTCAAGAAACAAAGTGTCTCCTATCCATCTCCTAGTGAACCATTGGATGAGTGTCCCCGGTTACAAAGTAGGAAGTGTGGCCATTTGCTCGCTTATCACTCGCATTGCCACAAGCTTGAAGTTATTAGAGGGAGCTACTTTTGAGTACATTGAACATCATAGAGAATTTTATGACCTCTACACTTTTGGCCAAGGTCACTTACGAAGAAAGTGAATGATGTTTTTTATGCAAAATATGGTGAAGCCGCGATCCGGTTACCTAACCCGAACCGGCTTTGTATTATGTGCAAAACTATCATGTTGAGTTGCAGGCAGAACCAGTGAATGAGAGAGCACCTCGAAGAGTTTGCTCGGAGAGGGTGACAGGAAATCCTGAACCCATTTGGCGTGGTACCGAAACCGCCCGAGAAGAACCAGCGCATGCCAGTTTTAATGAGTGGAATGTACCTCAGCACCACTCACTAAACTCATGGGTATACCCACCACAAAGCCAACCACATCAACCATTCTCGTGGTTTCTACCCACCATACACCACCCCAGGAACATCGAGCCGACCCTCACAAACCCACCAAGATACTCTTATGACCCCTTTGGTACCACCGATGAAGAAGAAGAACCCCACCAAGACTTTGAGCCACGTCGCCACTCCGATGCCACCGGTTTCATTTTCACCCAGCAAAGACTATGATGAACAAATAGCCTTCCAAAGACAACACCACCGCCACTTTGAATCGCCATGATCGAGGGTGGAATAACCAACTCCAAAGTGGAACCGAACACCACCCGGACACTAGGTACCATTCAAGAGAACCAGAAGAAGCCGCCTCCATGCCGCATGGCTTGGTGGATCTGTTGCACATCCACTACCCACCACCGCGCCGCAAGACTAGCTTGGGGAGGACCCCCATTATCAAGATAAGTATTTCTTTCCTTTTGTTTTCGCTTGTTTGTTTTATGCATTGAAAAAAAAATCAGAAAAGCCTAGAAAAACCCAATAAAAATTTGCTTGCTTTGTTTCAAGAGTTTGCTTAGTTTGCTTTCTTTAGAGTTTGCCTTAAGATGAAAACCAAATAAAAAGAGTGTGTAAGTTTGTTTTCAATTTCAGTTTGCTATAAATAAAATTGTGTAGACTTGAGGACTCGCATGATGGAAATGATGAATAGTTGCTCGCTTCTAATTCTTTTCAAGTGCCAAGCTTTAAATTTGAGTTCTCCCAAGATTTGGATACTTTGTTTGACAACTGGATTTACTCTACATCTTAAACCTGTGGGAGCATATGCTTAAACTAAGTCTAGGTAGTTGACGGATATGACATGATGATAGTCTGAGCTGCTGTTCATTGTGTTCCAAAGTGCCACTAAATTATGGAGATTTGTTTGTGAAAATTATAAATGTTTCATGATGAGTTCCTTATATGACAGAGAGATAAAATTCCTACCACAGCCAAAACTTGATTATTAGAATAGGAAGCCTCCTCATTTGTTTAGGGCTCGTGCTGTCAGCTATGTTGTATCCTTATGAACTCATCATACAGCTAAATCTTGGTTTCACACACTCACATGCACCCCTGCTACTTCTACCCTGGAAGTACGCACCACATAAAGCCTATTATCATTCATTAAAATTGTTCTACTCTTACACTGAGAGTGAACACCCAAAAATATTCCCCTGTTCATTTTGCTAGCCACTTATCCAAGATCAATGCTCCAAGTATCATTTGTTCCTGATGTGAAGTTGTCATATGAAGAAGTGTTCCATTCAAGAAGTATTCCATTCCTTTTTGGGCTGCAAGAAATGTAAAAAAAAGAGAAGAGAAAAGAAAAAGAAAGAAAGATTTATGAGCCCAAGTCATTGTCAAGTTTCTAAAGTTCAAGTTTCCAAGTTCAAAGTTCCAAGAAGTTCAAGTGTTGAAGTAGTTCCAAGTTTCATCCAAATAAAGGATCATTGATAAATTCCTTTGTGCACCCCTTCTCCTCCCATAAATATTTCTCTCTATTATATCATCCACATATAAAACCACACATGCACACACCGATTGGTTGTATGTTGAGTTCCTTCGGATCCATGGTTCGATCATGCCAATGCATTAGTTCTCCACACCTATAAGCTCCACATAAGCCTTTATTAGCGTAGGGTGAGAGAGAGAGAGAGTGAAGGCTCATCTATATATGCCTTGAACCACAAATACCACATATTCTGAGAGTAAGAGAGAAGGCATACCTCCTTTCAATGCCTTAGAGAGGATCCAAAAATACCACATATTGAGAGACTTGAAAGGGTTGTATTAAGGAACTCTGAGTTTTATTGAAAATCTTATAAAAACTCCAAAACAGAGGTGGAACAACGAGCATGAGACAAACAAAGTGCTTGACTTAATTGTTCGTCTTTCAACTACTCAAGACCCAAGTGCGGGTAAAAGCCCCATGGTTGAAAGAAACATGAGTAAGTTTGGGAGTTATGATAGTTCACTCTAGTCTGGGGATGAATTCTTGTTTAGAGCATGTGTGTTTGTGAAGTATGAAAGCATTGCAGCAACTCCTGATCCATCTTCTGTAGCTATTTGCTCAGGGACGAGCAAAGGGTAAGCTTGGGGGAGTTTGTTGACGGTTGTTAATGATCAATTTTATATGTCAACCAGAGAGAGAAAGAGGGGTATAATCTGTTCACCATCATAGACTTAGGGTTTAAACGGACAAATTCCACAAGTTTTGGTGAATATGTGTTTTCGCAGGGGATTATCAGAAAAACATCCAAGGAGGCCCACATGTCATGATTACATAGAGAGAAAGACCGAACGGGTAAAATTGTATACTCTAGAAGACTCCAGAAGGCAAACCCTAGAAGCGGAGCCCCACCTGGCATAGGGGTGGGTCGGCTGACTGCCCACCTCCACCAATCAGGTGGAGGCTCGCGGATCCTGCCTCCACCGACCTTGAGGAGCAATAATTATCGTCCGTTTAGGTCGGTTTGATCCGATGGCTGTGGTGCATCCTAGGGGGCTATATATTCAAAGCCCCTGGCCCCTAGCTGGAACCCTAATTCATTAAAGAATTCATTATTCAGAGGTAGCCATCAGCAAAGCCAGGGTTTAGAGAGAGATCTCCACCTGAGAATTAGAATAGCTACTTTAGATCTTCAAGTTTTACATAGGTTTAGACTAGATAGAGGAAGAATCGGGCGCTGTGCTCGGAATTCCGGATCTTCATCATCAAGAGTTGGTATTATCTTGTATCTATTCTTGTGACTTTATTCTAATATCATTATGTTTCTATTTATTATGTTCCTAGTTTATTCTAGTTCTACAATTGATATGGTTATGATTGATAATAAGTTTATGTATAAGTTTGCAAAGCGCTTAGCTCTCTTCGCGGGAGGGTTAGGTGGTAGATTTCATGTAAGCATGGTGCTTAGATGCCGTTTACCTGCAAATGCACCCTATTGGCCGGGTTGAGTGGTAGATCGTGGAAGTGACAGTTCCATTGAGTCCTCTGTATTCCACCCCCCGTTGGTAGGTCTAGCAGAACCAAAGTTGCGTAGTAAGTCCTGCTATGTCTTGGCTTGTTATAGCAATGATCCTTATACATAGATGAAGAGTCTTTTGTGCTGTATATGATAGTGTAGAGTTGGAGTAGATGAATGACTTAGTAGATTAGAACCTACATAGGATTTCTATTTCTTGTGCTAATCAAATGCCAACCTACCTTATGTGAGTAGTCTATATCTAATCTCTGTGTGATTTATACCCTGAGCTTATTACTTTATATTCTCTTATTTATCATGGTTTACCCCTACGCAAAGTATGTGACTCGTGCAATCAATCACTCATAAGTAGTCATGTTTAGCAAGTTTATCTCATTGTTTAAGTCCTTAGTTCTTTCCTTTGAGCTAAATATAAATAACATTTCCCGGAATACTTCCCGGTAAAATGCTACGATGGTGTATTATCTCGTTCGCTTGCGGATCCCATATTTTTCTTGACTAGAGGAGCGGTTTCTATACCAACACTTCGCGCCATGCTAGGGATGACAACTTAGCGTGAGTGGTGTTAGAGGTGTCAACAATGGTTTCCCGCCGGAGCTTTATCAAGTCTTCTGGGGTTTAATTAAAGACGATTTGATGGCATTGTTCTCTGATTTTCATCATGGAACCTTACCTCTCAATCGTCTTAATTTCAGAAACATAATATTGTTGCCCAAAAAGAAGGATGCAAGAGTTATTCAACAATATAGGCCTATCTTTTTGTTGAATGTCTCTTTCAAAATCTTCACAAAAGTTGCAACAAATAGATTGACTACTATTGCCCGAAACTAATAAGATCGACTCGAGACAACCTTTTTACGGGAATAAATATTATGGAGGGTGCGGTTATTACGCAAGAAACGTTTCATGAACTACACACAAAAAACAAGACGAGGTGATATTTAAAATAGACTTTGAAAAGCTTATGATAAAGTAAAATGGAGATTTCTACAGCAAATTTTAAGGACGAAGGGATTTTCACAAAAGTGGTGTGAATGAGTACAGATTTTACACAAGGCGGAAATGTAAATATTAAGGTTAATGATCAACTAGGGTCTTACTTTCAGACTAAAAAAGGTTTAAGGCAAGGGGACCCCATGTTACCCATACTATTTAATACGGTGGTTGATATGCTAGCCATACTAATTGCCAGAGCAAAGGAAGCAGGCCAGATATAAGGGGTTATTCCCATCTTATTCAAGATGGTTTGTCCGTCCTTCAGTACACGGATGACACAGTGATCTTTAGGAGCCATGATGTTGAAAAGACAGTTAATATGAAACTATTGTTAAGTACTTTCAAACAACTATCTCGTCTTAAAGATAAATTTCCACAAAAGCGTAGTCTTTTGTTTTGGACAAGCTAAAGATCATGAAGAGTTTTATTCGCAATCGTTCGGATCTCGCCATTGGCAAATTTCCTTTTCGCTACACGGGTTTACCTATGCATTTTAGGAAACTATAAAATAAAGACAGGAAGAATATTGAAGAGAGAATTGAGAAAAGACTTAGTAGAGAAAAGGTAAAATGCTAACAGTTGGTGGTTTGTTAGACCTTATAAACTCGGTGCTATCTAGCTTACCAATGTTTATGATGTCTTTTTTCGAACTGCTGAAAGGAGTGCTGGAAAAAATTGATTGTTTTAGGTCTCGTTTTTATTGGCAAAATGACCAACACAAAAGGAAATATAGATTAGTCAAGTGGAAAATTATGTGTCGGCCTAAGGACTAGGGACGTCTTGGGATCCTTAACTTAGAGGTTCAAAATAAATGTCCGCTTAGTAAGTCGCTGTTCAAGTTGTTAAATGAGGATGGGTTGTGGCAAGAGTTACTAAGAAATAAGTATATTGAAAATAAGACTCTAGGAAATTGTGAAAAGAAACCAACAGACTCGCATTTTTGGAAAAGTCTTATGAATATTAAAGATACCTTCTTGAAGTTAGGACATTTCAATGTCAAAGATGGATCACAGACCAGATTTTGGGTAGATACTTGGCTGGGCAACAAACCTTTCAAGGATAAATTTCCTGCGTTGTTCAGTATTGTAAGAGGAAAACAGGACTCTATTGCTACAGTTATGAGTTCCCCGTATTAAATATTTCTTTTCGAAGAAATCTAGTGGGCGCGAACTTAACAAACTGGCATTGAATACTAGCTTCTTTACAATAAGTTAACATACTGCAGGAAAGGGATGGGTTTATTTGGGGCTTAAAGTCCTCTAGGTTTTTATAGTCAAGTCTATGTATGCTGCATTAATTAACAATGGGGTGAGAGTGTCGCAGATATTTGGTAAATGAAGCTTCCAATAAAAATAAAAGTTTTCATGTGGTATTTTAAAAGAGGTGTGCTTCTAACCAAAGATAACTTGGGTAGGAGAAATTGATCTGGAGACAAATCCTGTTGTTTCTGCCATTTCTCTCAACATCTCGTTTTTTATTGTTTTTATGCTAAATTTTTGTGGCGCTCTATACATATACTTTTTGGTATTTTACCTCCCACAAATATAGAAGATTTGTTTTTCCTGTGGTCTAAATTGAGAAACAAAAAGTGTAATACATTGTTATTAACAGCAGCTGCAGCACTACTGTAGGCAATCTGGATAACAAGGAATGAGGTAGTTTTTGACAAGTGCAAACCCAAATCACTTTTGTAGGTACTATTCTGAGGGACACACTGGCTACGTCAATGGGCGAACTTGCTACGGCATGACGATTAGAAAGATCAATTGATTTCTGTGGCACAACACCTAGAGACGTCGGCGTTAGAGTTTTTCGGTTCAAATGGTTGGCTTTCACAAAGACATGTTGGTTTTGCTTAGTCAAGAACTATTTCCTTATTTCGTTAGCCGTGTGTGTGGTCGTAAGTTTGATGCAACCAAACTTTTTGCCCGTGTTTGGAGTTTGTAATAATTGGCTTGATTCTATCCTTGGATAGATGAGGCCGGAAATTTTATCCCTTATCTACAAAAACACAAATCAAAATAACTAAGAACTACTTGCATCAAAATCAGCTAGTTGCACACATACAAATCAACACACCATGAAATTGGGCCTTATTTGTTTCCACGTTCGGAGGCAAAATTTTAAGTTAACTAAATTTTGTCTTCATCCGTGTGAAGAGCTAATTTTAGTTGTCAAAAGAGAGAGCTATTTGAGTAATGTTAGGCATGATGTCAAACCTTATATGACCAAAGTAAGTACCTCCCAACCGGAAGTCTCACAGGCGATCGTGCCAAGGTACCTCACACCATGTGATCGCCCCATTGAGGAACAATTTTCACAAAAAATGAGGAGTCAAACCCCAAAATTCCCATCTCGGGTAGTCATTAGAAAACACTAAAAAATGAAACAAAAGATTTTTACTATTTTCTAAAATTTCCAACTTTATTTAAGTTGTTGACAATTTAGATGTTGGAAAATGTGTGTTTCTAGATATTTTTGGAATTTATTTTAAATGATATGTTGCCTTTTCATAGTGGTTATGTATGAAAAATGTGTTTGAATGTTTTCAAACGCGCCTAGGCTCAATTCAAAGAATATCTTTTGAAATCCCAATTCAAGTCCTTGGTACTCTAAAGCCCTAATCTTTTCTTAACTAAAACACTACTCAGTCTTGGTAGCACTTCTCTCAGTCTCTCTTCATCGGGCTCAAACCCTAGCTACTAACCGATCATCATTGCTCCTTTGTTCACAAACAATTCTATTATCGCCATTGTGAAGCCAAACCAATATCTCTACACTAATCTGTGATAACTTCAATTCAAGACCAACCTATATACCATTACTCTGTGTCTCCTTCCTTCTTAAGGTCTAGGTTCATTCTTTATGGAGGTCAAATCTTTTAAGAACTTGCCAACAACATTTGGTTCAATACAAAGCATAGACAACGCTATCACTACCTGCTAGCTAACACAAACAATTCGTGCGACAAGCAGCAACCAAAGGCAGGATCTAGTATAATAAGCACCACGCTTATACCTTCTCTCACTACTCTAATTATGCACACATAGACCTATTAAAGCACCTAGTAGAAGGCGATGATCGTATACAAGTGTCGATCATAGTATCATCAATCTATTATGTAACAATTATATGCTAAGATATACCACAACAACAATATAACTAATCTAAAGTTACACAAAGTATAAGACTAAGTAAAGTAGAGAAAGAATATATTCAATAAAGTATTGTCTTACTGAATCGAGAAAAAGAGCTATACCAAACCCAAGCAAAGCTCACTACTCAACACTCTAAGTCAAACACTAAGCTTTTTTCTAGATAATGGACAGATTATACATCTTCATCGTCCATGAAGAAAAATTAGACCGACTTATTATAGCTCAATAACACTGGATAAACAAAGTTCTTGTAAGAAAAACAATGCATTGTTGTGGTCTCCAAAGTTTGACAAGCCTCAATCATGAGCATTTGAGCTCACGCTATTGCAATTGGGCTTACAACCAAAGCCAATCCTCCTCACCCCCAAAAAACTCACACACATCGAGGGAGGGGGGAGTTTGACTACAAATTGGTGCTATACATGCCACTTTCATATTTTGTATAACCAACTTGGGCCTGCTACTGTCTTCTACCACACACAATTCCAACATTGATGTGGGTTTAGACCTGATGACAATGATTGTGGGTTGTGTAACAGTGTGAACGAGTTGATGATCGATTCCACCATTAGTAGCTGAGTCGGTTTCACAAAAAATTGTGAATACTGGGTGGATGTAAAGTCCACTTCTGTAGTGGTACCAAAACAGAACTGTGGTGATGGTAATTTGTAAATTGTAACACCAACTGTGAGTAGTCCCTAATATTATATACAACTAAATCTCACTGACGATGCTTTCGAATTGTATTTTGTTTTGTTCAGCCAGCATCCACTACTAGAAATCCTGGCTTTACCGAGTGCCCTAGAGTTTGCCGAGTGCCAAATATCAGGGCACTCGGCAAAGCCACTTTTTGTCAAGTGCCGCACTCGGCAAAATCTGGCACTCGGTAAAGGAGGCTTGGCCAAGCGCCAGGCTCTTTACCTTTGCCAAGTGCCACGGCACTCGTCAAAGCCAAGCACTCGGCAAAGCTTACCTTTGCCAAGCGCCACGGCACTCGGCAAAGCCGGCCGTCGGCAAAGGTGGCCATGGCGTAACGGCGGCCACTGGCGTCGCCTTTGCCAAGTGCTAGCCATTAGGCACTCGGCAAATTTTTTATTTTTTAAAATTCTTTGCCGAGTACCCTGGGGCCGACACTCGGCAAAGACCACCTTTGCCGAGTGTCCACAGCGGCACTCGGCAATTTTTTGTAGCCAATTTTTTTGTGGGGTCCTTATACAGTACCTGAAGGCTATGTTCAAGTTTGGTTTTTTTTACTTTTTTGATATATTCGTTAATTTTCTTCGTTCATTGAATTTTTCTGAATGTTTCAAATTTGAACTGCATGTGCAAGGAATAATGGTATTTAATGACTCAAAAATAATATTTAGGATATTTAGTGTATGTTGAGGCCGTATCTAGGAACTCACATGAAATTTTGAGCATCTTGTTCTCGGAGAAAGAGGAACTTGCGGGAAAGTGTAATTCAACTATATAAAATCTACATGAAGTTCGAAAATGATGAAAATTGTCAAGGTGTCATGTTATCACATGTTGAGGCTATGGTAAAAAATTAAGAAGATTTCAAGCAAGTTGTGATGTCGAATGCCTAAAACCAAGACATGTCCACATTTAATCACTCGTGATGGCCGGAAAAGGCAGCTTACGATCCCCATGAGAGTCCTACAACACCTTCCATTCCTGTCGAGGCTTCAACGACTATTCATGACCGAGGAATCCACAAAACAAATGACATGGCACAAAAACGGCACACGTTACAATCCTGGGAAGATGGTACATCCATCCAATGCTGATGCATGGAAGTACTTCAATGCATAGCATCCTGATAGAGCAGATGAGGCTCGTAATGTACGTGTCGAGCTAGCAACAGATGGGTTCAATCCATATGGTATGATGGCTACCCCATACATATGTTGGCCCATGTTCGTCATCCCCTCGACCCTCCCCCCGCGTCTCGCTTTCAACCGCGTACCATATTCCTATCGTTGATAATTCCTAGACACCTGGGGAGCAATATGGGTGTTTTCATGGAGCCGGTGATAGATGAATTGATTCGTTCCATGCTTGGGACAAAGGAGTATGAACATACGACTGAGCTATGAAGACAAGCTTCAAAATCCACATCTGGTACCACTACTCCCTGCATGACTTCCTGGTGTACGGGTTATTGAGCGCCTGGTGTGTTCACGGGAAGTTCCCATGCCCAATATGCAAGGAAGATGTGAGGTTCAGATGGTTGAAGAAGGGTGACAAGTATTCGTCATTCGACAAACATCGTCAATTCCTCCCTCTTGACCATCCATTCAGAGAACACATCAAGAGCTTTTATGAAAGGTGTCAAAGTGATAGAACCTAAACCGCACTTGAGGACTGGTGCCGAGGTTCGTGCTTAGATAGATTCTCTCATGACCAACCAAGAAGGTGGTTTTGTGGGATATGGCAACATACGTGGACTCATAAGTCTTGCTTGACTAGGCTCCCCTATTTCGATGACCTCCTACTGCTCCATAACATTGATGTCATGCACACTGAAAAGAATATTGCCGAGGCACTTTGGGCAATGCTCATGGACACTGACAAGTCTAAGGACAACCCTAAGGCTAGAGTGGACCTGGCGACATTGTGCAATAGAGATGCAGTCTCCTTTAACAAGAAAGCAGTGGAGAAGGCCTAAGACTGTTTATGTCTTGAAAATCAATCAAAGGAGGTAAGTAATTCGATGGATCAAGAATATAATGTATGCTGATGGGTATGTAGCAAATCTGAGCATGGGAGTGAACTTAGACACTCTGCGAGTCAATGGGATGAAGAGTCATGACTACCATATATGGATTGAGCGGCTACTTCTGTCGATGGTTCCAGGCTATGTCCATGAGCATGTTTGGCTAGTGCTGGCAGAGTTGAGCTATTTCTTTCACCAGCTATGTGTCAAGAAGCTATCTCCGACCATCATTAAAGACTTGGAAAAAATGGCACCTGTGTTGGTCTGTGAGCTGGGGAAGATCTTTCCACCCGGCTTCTTCTTGCTGATGTAGCATCTAATTGTGCACCTCCCGTACGAGGCACGTATAGGGGGGCCGTGCAGGCCCGTTAGTGCTATCCAATCGAGAGATGTCTAAAGATTCTTCGCAAGAAATGTACAAATAAAGCCAAAATTGAGGCTTCCATTGCAGAGGCAAGCATTTGAGAGGAGGTTGCAAAATTCACAACAACCTACTACAAGTCGAACCTTCTTAGCAAGCATAATCCACCCCCTGATTACAATGCTTGCAAAAATGAATCTACCCTCAGCCTTTTCAAAGGCCAACTAGGCAGCACAAGTAGATCGACCCCTAAAAGATTGGATCCAGTAGAGTGGCGCAAGACCATGCTATATGTGTTGACCAACCTTGTCGAGGTTTCGCCGTTCATTAAGTAAGTTCTCAACGAACTTATTTCAATACGACATCACTATTCTATATCGAACCCCATTGATTCTCTTTGGTACAGGGAATTTGTTCGGCAATCCTGGAATCAATCAAGGGATCCTACCTTGCACAAACATGATACCCTCCTTTCAGAGGCTGCAGGAGCGGGGAGGCCTGATTTCATTTCTTGGTTTAAAGAAAAGATACTACCAATTTAGCTTGTACATAGTTTGATATTCCAATTTAGCTCGTATGTTCCGATAATATAATGATCTATCATGCTTGAGCTTGCAGGCGTAGACCAATGCATCCATGAGTGATGAGTTGAGACAGGTTGCAAACAACATTGAGGTTAGGGTGAAGTCATACACCGGTTATGACGTGAACGGATATCACTTTTACACGTCAATACACCAGCAGAGTCGACCCACTCAGAAAACCACCAATAGCTAAGTTTTTATGCCAGCACTGATAGCGTCGAATATTACGGAAGAATTGAGGAGATCTATGGACTTTCATATGAGGGCTCCAAGCCTCTTACTCCTATCATATTCAAGTGACACTGGTTTGATCCTTGACAAACGAGATGGACCCCTCGTCTTGTGCTAGTCGAGATTATTCATGATTCTGTCTATAAAGGAAAAGATGTCTATGTTGAGGCTCAACAGGCAGTGCATGTGTATCATACGCCATAAGTGTGCCAAGACAAAGACCATCTTAAGGGTTGGTCTATTGTGCACCAGGTATCTCCGCATGGTAAACTACCTGTCCCAAATGATGAACATTACAACTTCAACAGAAACACATATGATGGAGTTCTATCAAGAAGATGGGCTACAAGGGATGTTTGAGATATTCTTACCCGATGTGATCGAAATGAAAGTAGACAATGAAACGGTTCATGAAGAGGACACTAGAGATGTAGTGCTAAATCTGAAGGTTGAGCGATTCCATTTTGGCAATGACAATGGTTAACTTATTCATTATTGTAAACTTTTTAATGTTATCATTCTTCCGCACTCTGATATATATTTTGTAACAAATGTTGTAATGTTGGAGTTACTCCATTGTTGATCCCGGGTATGAGTGTAAAAAGTGGTTCAATCGGTGTTCGTTAAGAACATCGACAGGGCTTCATAAGTCGTGTGGAACACATGCATAGTAATCTGAGGTCTGTTAAGACGAGGATTAGTGCATGTGGGCCACATTACTTAGGAGGTTCTGCCACACAATGAAGGCAACATATAACCTTGGATAGTGTTACCCATTTGGACAATTTTGACAGTGATGACGAGACCTATGATCCCAATCATGAAGATTTTCATGTTTTTTATTAAATTTTGTTTTGTTTATTCATTTTGAACTATTTGTAATATATGTACTAGCATATCTTGTTCATTGTTTGTAAATTCCAGGTGACAAACAAAGATGGCAGGCGTTCACTAAGACAGGTGCTCTTGAGGTACCAAAGACTACACCCTCCCGTTCAAAATGAGGGAACTTCTTCAGGGGTAGCGGTCACAATAGGTCAAAGGAGGAGGGCAGGGGTCGCCGCAGGAGGGACCCATCTCCTCCCCCGACTCTTGAGCACGCGGAGGACCCATCTCACGCCCCAGAGACCACGTGGCGGCCACGGCCACGACCACAGACTCTTCATCAGGGGACTCGGCGGACGAGGTGGCTAGGTAGACGGACAAGGGGACTCAGCAGGCGAACGACAGTTCTGCTAGATTGACTCCCTACCTGCGAGGTCCCATAAGCCACCCTCTGGTTGCACGACGCCCAGTGCTTCATCCTGTGGGATGAAAGTAAGTAACTATAGATGATGTTATCACTAGTACTTCATATGATACGTTGAAAATCAAAACAGAAATCGATATTTTTCTTAATCACTTATGCAGGAGCTAGATAGTTCTGTCGGGTGCTCTTGATCCCCCATGCACCCCCACTACCGTCCTGGGTATTTTGTGTAGGAAATATTTCCCGAGCCTTGTGGACTTGGGAGATGGGAAGTGGGACCCGACCTCCTTGTGCGACAGGTACCAGCTCGCCCCGGATGGTCAAAACCTCAACAAGCAGGAGCGGGCTTTGGCAGAGTTTTGGGTAAGTCACTCACTACATAGCTCAATACATCTACTCTATTGGTTAATTCTTTTATTGAAATAATGAAAGGATACATCGAGTTTATATGTAGAGGCTTTTCAAGGCCGAAGATGGTGCAGAGAACATGGCGGATCGGACGGCACACACAGCTTATCACAAATACATCGACGACATGATTCACGAGGCATGAGTCCAGGCCCACGTTGACTACTACAGGTCAAAACTAAAACAGCCCCTCGATAAGATAAACGCAAGACGGATGACGCTAACAAGGGAACAGTACCTTCAGGTAGGTGAATAATATTGATTCATTTTGAGATTAAGTGTTGGCAGTTCTTAACTCTTTTTCTAACCCCACCAACATTAGTTTATAATTCACCAAAACACTAGATAATATGATTTTATCTAACAAATTCCATAGTTTTGGTGCATGGGCTTGTTTTGCAGGACATCTATGAAATACAGGAAGAATGGGCCAAGAAATAGAGAAAATCATTTATAAAAGATGAATTCAATTTGGGCCCACTTCAAAGCAAGTCCACAAAGGGGGAAAAGCCAAAACCAATGTCGATCTGCGGAATTCCCCAGCATGGGCCAGGCCCCAAGACCAGAGGGGAGCCCACCTGCCAAGGTCGGTTAGGGGGAGGCGACCCCTGGGCGCGCGCGCCAGGCCCTGCCAGCTGGCCAGGCGGCCCCACCTTCCTAGAGGCGGTTCCACCAATCAAGGGCAAAGGCGGTGTGGGGGTGAATTTGTCATTTGAGCCCCCAAAACCGACCTTCTCCCCCCTATTTAAGCATAGGCCCTCTCTCTCATGTAACAAAAAGTTTTTCTTCAAGTTTATTCATTCTAGCTCCCACATTTCCACAAGTCTACACTAGAGAGAGAGAGGAGCCATTACATCTAGCTTCTAGCTAGAATAGAAGTAGGGAGTGAGAGAGGTCAAGAGCGGAGCAACTCTTTTCGAGTGTTCCCGGAAGCCTAGCTTCCACCGAGGCGGAGTACCGGACTCGTCGGCTCCCCCCTCGCTTGTACCTCTATGACATCTTACTACTTGAAGTAAGTGTTTGTGTCTATCTTCTGGCGTTTACCTTACAGCAAGTTACCTTGTCATTAAGTTCTTGCGGGTTCGTCGATCGTCCTCGTGGCGATAGTTCTAGTAGAGGACTCCTGATAAAGACGGAAGTTCCTGGCCAACGCTACAGTTGTAACGATTAGCATAGACGTGGTGTCTAAGCTAGGAGTTACCTTTGTTTGCCTCGCACTCCACGGTTGAGGGGTAGGCGGCAGGTGGTGACAGCCATGTCCGTCCTCCGTAATCCCCCACGTCCGGGTGCGACATAGAGCCAAAGGCTGGCATCACCTGGCAGACCAGGTGCGAACTGGTGCCTGAAGTAAGGAATTAGCGGGATAGCTAACCTCTTTAAGGATAAAACCAATAGAAAAGCCTCACTACCCCAGTTACCACTCTCCTATCTCTGGGCAACATTGTTTAGAGAAAACCTACTCTTACCGTTCCCCGTGGAAAATACGATACCCTGCTTACCACCGGGTGAAGTGCTACAACGGTATTTTCATGTGCTTGCAGATTTTTACTGCTATCGCTAAGAAACACCAACATTAAGTAGGTCCAGAATTGATCTTCTTATATGTCAAACACTTGATGATGTGTAGGTGACGCCTTGGTGCTGCATGTCGTATGCCCAGGCATGGGTGACGATCGTGGACAGGTGGCTTGACCTGACGTAGATAAAAAAAGAACGATAAAGGCTGGGAGAAGCGGAACCTGAGGACCGGTCCAACTCACCACCAAGGCAGTCGCAGCCTCCCCGCATTCAAGCGAGCACTCGTACATGATTTCATTTATCTATTCTAATACTCAATTTTGCCTGATTTCTAATCATCTTGCCGTCATTCTCGCAGGAAGTGGCACACCCGGATGTGTCGGTGTCGTAGTTTGGGGCATGGGTTGTGTCCCACTTGGGCCGGGTGTCGTCCAGTATCTCCTTCAACCCGGATGCCCCGCCCTAGGCTCACTTTAACTCGACTATCCACGCTAAAGTCAGAGACTACACGGAGGCCGTTAGAATGCTCCATGGCTTAGATTACGATCTGAGCACTGAGCCCCTGGAGACAGAGTTCATTGTGAGGCTGGGACAAGGCAAGAAGCACGGGCGGTTGTGGATTGCAGACGGCGCTGTCTCCTCGAGCTCTGCACCCTCTCTCTCTGAGGTCAGGGCACGGAGCACGAGCTCCAGCCTTCCCATACGTCTATGGCCTACTCCAACACTGTCGCGGTCGACGCACTTCAGGTAATTCTGGTTTCACTCGTCATACATTGACCTTTACACACGCTGATCAAATTTGCAATACTGAAACATTGGAGTGAAACACTATAGGCTGAGCTAGCGTAAACACGTAGGAAAAGTCAAGAGATGAAAAAGTCAAGAGATGACCGCGCACCTGTCCGCTCAGCTAGAGGCCACGCAGAAGGAGATGGCGGAAATGATGCAGATCATGCAAGGTCTGGGGCAAGCATCGGGTGTACCAGTGCAGTTGCCAGCTCTAGCTCTGGTTCTTCACTTCACTCCTGTGAGTTTGAAAGTTTAATGCCTTCGTGCCATTGTGAT
Source organism: Themeda triandra (assembly GCA_018135685.1). Lineage (NCBI taxonomy): Eukaryota > Viridiplantae > Streptophyta > Magnoliopsida > Poales > Poaceae > Themeda > Themeda triandra. Next base: position 186,353 of record JAENPR010000975.1, on the reverse strand, counting down.
TATCGGCCTTCGTGCTGTTATGAATGTCGGCCTTGTGTCGTTGTGATTGTCGGCCTTCGTGTCATTGTTTCTTGTTGGTTTTGGAAACCTCTCCATGTATCTAACACATGCAATCTCTTCTCTTTTGTGCAGCCTCCGTCGGTGGGTTCAAACAATCTCGCTAATGTGTCACCAACGGTTGATACCGCCAATCCTTCACCGCAGTACGGGTGGCCACAGTGGCAGTCTCCACAGTAGGGATGTTGAACTTTGATTACGGCGGACTTGTGATGGATTTGTGATGGACATGCGATGGATTTATGAATTATGTTTGTGGTTGCGATACATATTGTCTCGTTACAATGGAATGTAAAAAACAAAAACAAAAATTGCAATTTTCGGGCTCTTTGCCGAGTGCCATGACCATAGCACTCGACAAAGAAATTTTAAAAATATATATAAATTTTCTTTGACGAGTGCCTTAATCATGGCACTCGGCAAAGTTTTTTAAAAAAAATACAAAATTTTTTGTCGACTCACTTGAACAAGGGCACTCGGCAAAGCTTTCATAAAAAATAAAAAATTCTTTGCCGAGTGCACGGATCCAAAGTTTTTTGAAAAAAAAAACAAAAAATTGCCGAGTGCTGCGGGCCGGAACTCGGCAAAGCGGCCATTAACAGCCCGGCGCTGTGACGGCCCACTTGGCAAAGAGCCTTTATCGTGAAAAAAATTACCGACAGCCCTTTGGCGAGTGCCACACTCGGCAAAGCCTTTGCCGAGTGGAAACGGCTCTTTGCCGAATGTAATTACACTCGGCAAAGCGCCTGAGTCCATTAGTGATCCTACTTCATTCACTTATAAATATAGGCTAGGGGGCACTACGCGGAAGGCATAACACCATCGTGCTGATTCAATTCACTGATGGCCAGTTATAATAGTAGTTATGCCGTAGGTAAAGGGAACCACCAGCAAGATGATGAGATGTGCATGTATGCTTTGAAGCTCCTTGGCGGATTTGCCGTACCTTGTACCGTCAAGGCGGTCATTGAACTCGGCATCATGGACCGGCTCCTGACCTCAGAACACGCCATGAGTGCAGAGGAGCTGATGGCAGGGATGCCATGTGCATGTCCTGCTACTGCTGCTACTATGGTAGACCGCTTGCTCCGGTTCCTAGCTTCGCACAGCGTGGTCAGGTGCACAACCGAGTCAGAGTCGGGCCGCGACGGCAAGAGCTGCCGGCGCTACGCAGCGGCACCAGTGTGCAAATGGTTTGCAAGGGGCGCCGGCGTGGAGTCGATGGTTCCATTTGGGACGATGGTGCTAAGCAAGACTATCGTTGAGACCTGGTACGTCCGTCCGTACACCGAATTGTTTGTGTAGTATCCTGCTTGAATTTTGATAAATTAGAGTCATATCATTAATCTTAACAACTAACATCTAGCAAATATGTTAAAGCTATGCATGATATATCGCTCTACGAAATAAAAACTCTATGTATACATGCATACTGCAGTGCAGAGTTGTTCTAAACATGACGTTATGGCCTTGTTGTTGGATGTAGTCGAACTAACATCAATCTGCATATGTTAGTTGAACCAAATTCCACCTCAATCCACCCCAACACTTGTGGATTGAGGTGAATCCAATTACATGTAAATAAGGCCTAAGTGAGCAAAATACCAAATTTAGTAATAAGTGAAGTTTTATCGCTCATTAAAAACCTTATGTCTATACATTAATCAATTTATAGGTACCACATAAAAGATGCAGTGTTGGAGGGAGAAACACCGTTTGACAAAGCATACGGCATGCCACTGTTTGAGTACCTTGGTGCAAACGGGATAATGAACACGTTGTTCCATGAGGCAATGGCAAGCCATTCAATGATCACAACCAAGAGGCTAGTAGAGGTCTTCCGTCGCTTTGAAAATTACAGTGTGCTCGTCGATGTCGGCGGTGGCAAAGGCACCACGTTGAAAATGATTAGAAGTCAATATGAAAATATTAGTGGCGTCAACTACGACCTTCCTCATGTAATTGCGCCGGCATCTCCAATTGAAGGTCAGTTGATTATTTTCTGTTTTTCAAATGCAAAGCCAGTTATACTTTTTTTTGACAACTGCATATATTATATATTATAGCAGCCAAATTACATAGAGGTCCTCAAAGAAAGACCAGGTTACATAAAGGTCCTGTGACAAAAAAGAAGACAGCATCGTCGACTAAGACATGGTAAAAAACGAATCTGCCAGTGGAGGGTATTCGCAGGGGCGTCAAGGACGCGTGCACCCCGATGGACTGACCGCACAAGATAAGCGACGCGAAGAAAAGTGGGGCCTCGGTAGAGCCGTCGATGAAGAAACATTCCAACAACCGAAGAATTTTGTTGATATCGTCGTCGGAGGTAGAAGAAGCTCGAACCAAAGACCCCGATTGAGGTAGAGTCGTGAAAACCGTGCCAGAGAAGTTGCTGTCTCATTGAACTAGAAGCCATCAGGATAGGCTGCACGGGCTGCAGTGCATGGCGATCCCTTGCATCTTGTTGACCACCGGCCACATGCATGTCGTGGATTGCACATGTGGTCATCACGAAGCCACGAAGAACGGCGGAAGCAACTGCATGCCGCACACGTTGCATTTGCAGGCCCGACTGCACAGGCGGTGCTGGGACCCACCGTAAGGCATAGGGGCCCCACCAAAAATTATGACGAACGGAGCGGCGTTCAGAGATCGGAAGACCTCCGCCCACCGCCGGCGATGTAGTTCCGTCGTCGAAGTCCCTGTAGCGCACGCAGGTATCCATGGCCCAAATCCGGTGGCCAGGCCATGGATCCGGACACCACCGGCGTGAGAGACTGCCCGGCACAGACCAGCACAGGCGAGGCCCCGAAATCCACCAGGAGAGGCACCGCCGCCAAGCGATGTCCAGCTCGTGGGCAGACCGGCACCGCTCGGCCGGTAGGCTCGTGAATACGGGTCGGCTCCACTCCATTGGCCATGACCCCCGCGGAGGAGGCCTGCATCGGTTCCAGGCATTCCACCAGCACCCACAGGTGGGCGGCAGCGTGTTCCTGCTGGAACACCATGTGGAGATGGCATAGCAGGCTCTTCGGTGAAGCATGGAGGACGCCGTTGTTGAGGACGCAGTAGCTGGTGCGATATCTGGCATCTTCTGTAGTCGATCTGGGCAAGAACGGCACCATGCTGCTCTCATGGCCACAAATCGAAGAAAGAAGAAGCACAGGATAGTATGGCCTTATTTTGTTACTCACCTCATCAATTTGGAGGCAGCTCTCGCCGGCCACCATGGCCGTCGTGAACCTGGCCGTCCTCCATAGGATGAAGATGAGGAGGACTATGGTCCTCAGCGTATCCATCTCGGATGCTTTATTCCGCTAAGGGAACTGAAAGGGGCCGGCCCACCTACCCTCGTCGCCGGCGAGCTCGCCGAAGAAGAAGGGTAGGGGGCCGGACGTTAGCCACTAAGGGCACTCACTCACTCAGGAGCTGTCGTGATTCGATGGATGGAAGGTTGAGGAAGAGGAGTCGGTACTCGGTACTACTGGGAGCGGGTACTACTCGCGACTCGCGAGAGCGAGAGAATCAGGCCTTTGTTTACTTATTTATTCAGTTCGTAAGAGCTTATGGTTCCTAGATTATTTGTGTAGTGTGGGCCAATAGAATGTTTTGTTTTTCAAACATGACGACACTCTTTTATCAATTCACCCATAAATGTGACCAGAAAAATAATTTATATGTTACTTCGATTTTTTTGACCGAAGTCAGCAAGGGAAACCCCAGCCTATTTTTTAGTTGTTTAATAATGCGCACTGCTTTAAATTCGCCCCACTTTAATCGAACCTGGTCCACGGGTGCTACTCAGGTGCTCTAACCACTAGGCTAGAGGCATATGTTACTTCGATTGCCTTTAGGCCTTGTTAATTTGGATGTCTGTGTATCCAACTCAATTATGTGTTGGAATGGATTAGCATCACAACACACTATAATACACACAAATTGAGGTGGTGTAGGGGCATCAAGCAGGGCCTTAGGAGGTGACATTTCATCAAATTACAATATTTTATTTTTAAATAAATAAAAAGAATAAAATAATAATCAATTGAAAAAACCTTATTTGATACGACAGCCCGAATTTATGGCAAAAGCCTTTGCTTCTTTTAGAACTTTATTTTTGCAAATTTGTTCACATTAGAAAGGGTTAACATTTAGGATTAGAGCTGAAGACCTCAGTGTTTACATTTCCATAAGAACATATGTCAGTTAAGTTACGCAATAAATGTGACTATAAAGATAGCACTGTTCTTTTAACTACACAACTTAAAGTCTTAAAACGATCTTAAGTAAAAATGTTGTTGATTGTAAAACTGTATATCATGGTAACTACTACAACTTGGTTGCTGATTTTGTTTCCATTTAAACTAGTAATTATGTCAAATTTGATTGTGATAGGAGATGAACTTAATTATATTAAATCTTTGGACGTGTAAACCATCCAAAATTAAAAAGTTGTCAACTACAATGTTTTAGATTTCTTTAAACTCTAAAATATTTCTGTATCTTTTAGATCAATATGCATCAACCTAATATAGAAACAATTTTCTATTTGAAACATCTTTTATTTATCCTAGTTGACAAATTAAAAAATAAAATAAATACATATTTCACATATTACCTCTACCTCCTACGATCCCTCCAATCAAAATAAATAAATTGTTCATAATCATCTGGGAGTATTGCAGCAAAGCCTAATCTGGATATATATTCCTCCGTCCCTAAAAATGTCACTATGATACTCATGTCGGCCAAACATTCTTAAGTTTGATTAACTTTATAGAAATGTTAGGAATACTTGTATTTTAAATAACTTAATCTATTATGAAAATACATATGCAACAATCTATTAATGATACTAATTATATATTATAAATATTCATATTTTGTTGCATATATTTGGGTAAGTTAAAAGTAATTGGCTGCTCGAGAAACAGGAATTACACTTATTTAGGGACCAAAGGAGTATATACATGTCTACACAATATCAATGCTATATATATTGCCCTGTTCGTCCCACGTATATTGAAGAGGTTTTTTATACATGCAGGTGTGGAGCATGTTGGTGGCAGCATGTTTGATAATATTCCAAGCGGAAATGCAGTTTTGCTAAAGGTCGTTTTCTTGATTTTCTCTACAAATACCTTTCTAAAAACTGTTCATTTGTCTTCTAGGAAATGCAGTTTTGGTCGTTTTCTTGATTTTCTCTACAAATACCTTTCTAGAAACTGTTCATTGTCTTCTTGCCGGCCGTCTTTTTATATGTTTGTTTAAAAATAAAAAAGATCACACGGGAACGAAGTTCAATTCTTCTTTGTCAGAATGTTCATTAATTGTTGACTGCAGTGGATTCTCCACGATTGGGGCGACAAGGAGTGCGTCAAGATCCTAAAGAATTGCTATACAGCTCTCCCGGTGAACGGGACAATGATCATTCTCGAGTACATCCTCCCGGAGACGCCAGAACAAACACTAGCAGCGGGACGAGTGTTTGACTCCGATATCGCGATGATGGTCTTGTTCGCCAGCGGTAAGGAGAGGACAGAGAAGGAGTTCACGCAGCTCGCCAGAGAGGCCGGCTTCTCTGGAGACCACACGGCTACATACATCTTCGCCAACGTTTGGGCCCTTGAATTCACAAAGTAAAGAAGCTCATGATAAGCAAGCTTGTTAATTATACTCGGCTTGCATCTTCATGTGTCAGACATAAGAAAGAATGTGCTTCGTGGCGGTGTATGAATGTCGTCACACATCTAGATTAAGGCATATATATACATGCAGCCATGTAACATGTAGTATATGCCACCAATACCTTGTTGTGTACTAGCTTACTTGATCTTATAAAATAAATAAATATTTACGTATTCGTGATAAATAGCCAAGATCAGTTAGGAATTTTGGGGTACCACAACCATGTCGATTCCTTGTCTTTTTTATAAAAACTGTTTTATTCGATGGGGCGACTGCATGGTGTGAGCTACCTTGGCATGATCACCATATGAGTATTCGTGTTGGGGATACTTGCTTTGGTCATATAAGAACCAATTCTTTTCACATTATGCCTAACATTAGTCACATAGCAACATGTTTTAATTTAAGGCCAGTCTCAATGGCTATTTCGTGAGAGTTTCATGAACATTAAATGTGATGACTTCTCAGCAAAAATGTAATTTTTGCATGTTATGAGAAAGCAGAAAGAGGGGAAACCTTTCATGGGGATGAAACAGAGTGTACGCAGTACTGGACGAAACCAGCGTTGAGGGGCAAGTTTCATCCCCATCGATTCCGTGCCCCAATCCTTCCTACCCGTGCGCCATTCTTTGTACCGCCAGCCCCGCCATTCCTCCTCTTCCCTTGCCGTATACAAGAGGCTCAAGGCTATGCTGGTTGAGAGCTACGGTCTAGATTCAGCACCGATGGATCCGGGGTTCGTAGCTCCGAGCGCCGACCATCCAGCGAAGGAGGGAAATTAGGGGCGCTGCGGCAGCCACCTGGGACTGAACACCGCGTCCTTGCCTGCGCGGTCACCACCTCCAGCTTCGTCACTGGTGTCACCACAAGTGCCGACTTCCCTCCGAACGCAGCCACAGGTTTCCATCGCGCCTATGCTAACTTGCTCCCACGCTGTGCTGAGTTCCACACCCCGTGCCAACATCCTCCACTGCTGTGCCGACTTCGTCTGTGCTGTCATGGCCACCGCACGGAGTATGAAATGGCAGGCCATGCCCCCAATTTTCCGCTTTGAACATGGAAACCTACAGAAAAGCCAAAATTCTTCAATCTGTGCAAGTACGTACATGATTTCGATGACTCCAAGTAGTTGTTGTTGATTTTGATTTGTGCTAGTGGGTGATTTTGATGGCTGCAATTAGTTCTTGTTGATTTTGATTTATGCAAATAGGTGATTTTGATGGCTGCAAGTAGTTCTTGTTGATTTTTATTTGTGCAAGTAGTTGACAAATAACTCTGGACAAGCTCTGAAAATTTCTAGTACAATTAGTTTTTTTTTTTGCTGTATTTTTTGTTACTAATTGTGTGAAATTTCAAGATCTATCCACTAAGTGGGTTTTTACGTTTTTTCAATGACCACACTATCTATCGCACACATAGCTGGGGAAGGAGAAAATTTTTAGTTGGTTCGTCAGAATATGAGCTTCAACGAAAAAAAAACAATATCTCCACCACCACCACAAGTGCTTATGGATCAGCAACACCCCAAGAAGAGAAGCAATGTACTTCAAAAAAAAGAAACGATGAACATTAACATTATTGACGAAGATGAGGCTAATAGGCCAGTAAAGATAAGATATTGGACTCATGATGAGAAAGAGAGACCGGTAATCACAACACACCGTCTAACGTAATGTATTATTAACATTGGAGATGGGCTCTCTGATGGTCCAGGCTAAGTGCAAGGGCATTATATATTTAAAAGGTCGAGGCCAATTAAAAAAGAGACAATCAACTCAAAAAAATATACTATTATCATGTTCCTTTATTTTTTTCTACTATTCGTGTGTAAGTCAGTACTCATGTTTTGCTAGTTTCTATCACCTTTTGCTTTGTTGTTCTTGCTCGGAAAATAGTTGGTTCTATTCTTTGCCATAATCAAAGAATTGATCTCTTTACTAGTTTGCTCGAAAACTAGTCATGACCTTCTTCGAAAGTGCTGCAATCTATTCATTGGCGACTTCTGTGTCGATTTTGCGTCAACACTAGTAATTAATAATAGAGATGGTCTTTGGGGACAGCTTTGCTACTCCTATAAACAAAAAAAGGTGGCCTGATCAACGCCGAGGAATGTTCAACGAAACTGACCTGGGCACTGTTGAGTATCCTCTTTTCATTGACTGATTCGCGGAGGTAGGCACGTTTAGTACTTTGGCCTTGTTTAGTTCCAGAATTTCTCCCCAAATTCTACTATGCAAAAAGAAGATTCCTATCACATCAAAATGTCGGCGCATGCATGAAGTACTAAATACAGATGAAATTAAAAACTAATTGCATAGTTTTATTGTACTTTGTGAGGCGAATCTTTTGAGTCTAATTAATTAATATTTTGAAAATATTTCATAAATACAAACGAAATTGCTACAGTACACTACAGTGTGTGAACACCCGAATTTGGCATGCCAAATTCGGGATCTAAACAAGGCTGACTGTTCATACAATATAGGACATCTCTAAAAATTTAAGCTTACATAGGTACCAGGTACTAGAACTATGGAATGTCACCTTTATTATAAACTATAGGACGTCTCTTTGATTGATCAGTTTGTAGCACGTTTGCCGAAGGACCGTCCACTTAAATTTTTCTATGGAACAGTCAAGTTCGGCCGCTACACAGTTGTCCAAAAATTTAGTCAGACGATATCTGAGTGATACATGTAAGATATGGGTGAGTGCTTGGTACAGTACTTGAGTTTTTAACATCTATACTTCTTATATAAACAAACCCCACTAGTGAATTCTCTTGACATGCAAGCTGTCCACATCAACAATTCATTAGAACTTGCAATTAAAACCAACTAGCACATGTAGTTATAATAGCTATCTCTTCATATAACATTCATTTAGTTGTCCACCTCAATATGTCAATCCATTCACCAAAATTAATTTAAAATAGTTTAATTTATATAACTACAAATATATAAGTCCAATATCTTTTAAAATTATCTGAAATCGCCTCAGCAACGCGCGGCGTATTCTCCTAGTTTGAATGCTTCTTAAGACCTAGTTAGGAAATGACAATAAATGTGATTTATATCAAGAATGGGAAGCATACCGGGGAAATAAAAAGATTCACTAGTCTTGCCTCATCGATCAATGATTTCAATATGTCTAACTAGAGTGAATATAAGCAGACAATGTAACGACATGCCATGAGGCACAAAAGATGTTGTGCTAGCATGCATCATACTTCACAATATAGTAGTGGAAGATGAAACAGAAGCAGAGGATCTTAAAGACAATCAGGATAAAGTGGTCCTAGTTCAACAACTATTTAAGAACCAAAATTCTCTCCCAATGAGTATGTTACGTTTGACAGAGTTTTAGAAAAAGATAGCGATTCGAGATCTCGATTGACTCAATTTTTTGCTTGAGAAGGATTTGGAAGACCATATTTGGTGAATTATGTCTAGAGTTTGAGACAGAATACTATAATATTTTTTATATATGTGAGTGCCTTCATGTGTATTGTAATTATATATAGTTGACCATGTTCATTTGTTCTGAGATAGACTAAGCGAGTGCGTTGTTTTGCATGGTTGATGCCTAGCATGCAGCCGTACTCAGCCGTACAAGCTAAAAGCTTGATTATATTTGAACACAACAAACGGCTAGAAAGTCATCTAGTGTATTTGATCACAGCAAAACAAAAGAATTAAATGCATGCTACAACATGTCTACTCCCTCCGTTCCAAAAAACATGCAACTATAGATTGTGTATCGATAAGAGATATTTTACCACGCTTGGAAATAATAATATGAGCCGTCCATTTTATTAGATCCGATGGTTTTAAAGTAAGAGGAACCAGATGGCCGGAACCAAAAATTACGTGGGCCGGAACCAAAAATTACGTGGGCCCGAAACTGATTGCTAATTAAATTTGGAGGGTATAACCGTACTTCTATAGCTCTTGGTGGCCCTCCGGGCGTCCACCCCGCCGAGGCAGGAGCCGCCGCAGCACGTCGGCGTGCCTGGTGTTGCCGCCGTGACGCAGGGAGGACATTATTGGCGGCCAGGACCTGCACGCCGGGGTACTTGACGCCGCAGCCGAACTGGTTGATGGACCAGCCCGTGCCGTCCAGCGTACCGGCATTGGTGGCTAGGTAGTCCAGGTACTGCGACTCGCCGGTTCTTGGGTCAAGTCGGTATGCCTAACAACTCGTCGTCATGTCCGGCCTCATCCAAGCAATCGTGGTCCGAGTCACCATTACCGGCCTCGCCTTCGTGACGCAGCAGTCCGGGCGACAGACGTGTTGCGGCGGCGGCGAGCGCCACGGCGAGGCCAGCAAGGACGACGGCCATGAAGTCCACCACCGCGCCGCGCCCTCCCTCTTCCTCTTCTTCCGATCGCGCACGGCGGCTCGCCGGTGATCCAGCCGTGTTGGCGTTCCGGACCAACCAAAGGCGTACGAGGCGTTCGGCGCGCGTGGAGGGCACGCCGTTCTCGTTCCCGGTGGACAGAGGCGTCATCGTCGGCTCTTCTGCAGGTGGAGCAGATGGCAGCTTGACGCCTTCTGCCTCTACATCGCGTCGCTGCGCCCAAAACCATGTACCTCGTCCTCTAGCCATGGTTGAGGGCGCCCCGAAGCAGCTAGCCGAGAAAGGAAGGGAACGGCAAAATAGGATCGGATGTGGGTGGGAAAGTACTGATGTACCCTTAATTACAACTCCTAATCAAAAGCTGCCGCAAATTTTTTTTAATGGGAGGAACCATTCTCATCAGATAAAGTAGCTTACGTTTGACCAAGTTTCTAGTGAATAGTATTCATATTTATAGCTCTAAATTAATTTATTATAAAAAATATTTTGTAAATAATCTAATGATATTTTTTTGATATTGTAATTATTTATAGTTTTTATCTATAATTAGTCAAATTTGGTGGACTTATTGCATATTTTCTGTAACGGAGGGAGTACGAAACCGTGAAACGAAACTATTATCCCATTGATATAGGTTGTTTCATGTTGTAGTTTTCAAGATTAGTAGTACTATTGGAAACAATGACATGAAACGTTGCATTGGGAGACTGGCCTAACTGAGGTGAGTGTCTTTGCGTTGGTTTGCTGCCTCTATTCGTTGACAACTAAAATTAGCACTTCGTAGATGAAGACAAAAGCTTACCTAGCCGAGTTGTATTTAATTTGGTTTTTGAAGTAAAGGATATACCCTGGGGTTTAAAAATTAGACAGCCGATCCAGCAGGAAGTTAGCATAGGTGCTGGTGCTGCACAGGAGAAAGGTGTGTACACGTGAGTCGTGCTGCTGCTTGAGTTTGCATGCTGGGCTTGATCATTCTTGAAGAACTTTTGTGAATATAACAAGTCACGACAAAAGAAATGGTATTTTTCATAAGAATTTGATTAAGACGATTGGTCAAACTATGTGATAAAAAAGTCAAACGACTTACAATTTGAGATGTAGAACGAAAGTATAACTGAAAGTTAGATCCTTGGAATCTTGGGTTTCCCATGTAACATATTGTATAAGTATTGGAGACGGGCTCTCAATGGTTCAGGCTAAGTCCAAACACCTTATATAATTTAAAGGGTTAAAACAAATCTACTATTATAATATTCCTTTATTTTCTTTTACTTTTCGCAAGTAGGTCAGTTTTGATGCTTTGCTAGTTTTCATCACCCTTTGTTGTTATTGCTCATAAACCAGCCGATTCTTTTCTTCGCCATAATTGGAGAATCTTTTTACAAGTTTGCTCAAAAACTAGTGTATGACGCTTCTTTAAAAGTGCAGCAATCTATTCTTTGGCGGCTCATAGAGGTGGCTGATTAACATTGAGGAATGTTCAATGAAACAGACCTGGGTACTGTGGGAGTATCCTCTTTTCATTGACTAATTCGAGTAGACCGAACAAATAGTACTAGAAAAATGGCAAAGAATAACTCAGACGGTTTATCTTTCTTTTTTCAAATTTTATTCCAATATTTGTCAACGTGTAGTCCAAAATTTTATCGGCTACATAGTGGTCAGTAGTGGACAGTAGCTTTGGACTGTAGCTGTGTGACTGTGATATATGTAACATGTGGACGTTTTGCCAGAGAATGGAGACTTATACTATTCTAAACTATGACAAGTAACAACTCCAAAAACGTGCACCACATATATTAACTGGGGCACGTGTTCGAGCAGCCGTCTCATCTCATGTAAGGGGCAAGTTGGCCTACCATTTGAATCTCAGAGGCACATAGTTGTCAGTAGTGCTAAAAAATGTAACATGTCAAATATATCACCCGTGTCCACTTCATCTCCTGTCCTCTTCATTCATGTCCTCCTCCGGCCGTGTCCTCCTCCATACGGGAGATAGAAGATTTGCCGAGTGCTCAGCTCTTTGTCGAGTACCAAAAATCGGGCATTTGGCAAAGAAGTTCTTTGCCGAGTGCCAGCCAGTCAACACTCGGCTAAGAAAAAACACTCGACAAAGATTTTCCTTGCCGAGTGCCAAGATTGACACTCGGCAAAGACTCGGCAAAGAGCTTCTTTGCCGAGTATCAAAAAAAAAAATGCACTCTGCAAAAAGCTTTGTGACACTTGGTAAAGAGATTTTTAAAAATACATTTTGAAGTAGTTAATTAACTCAAATGAAAAAAATTTCAACTACAAAATTGTTTAACTCATCAAGATCTATAACCTTAATTTTGATCATTTCCTCATTTGACAAACTGAAAGTAAATTTGTTCACAAATCTTACATGCCTCTCTCGTAGTTTATGAAACTACAAAAGATATATAAGATTTGTGAACTATGTTAAAACCCACCACGTTGGATGAGCAAATAATCAAACACCCAAAATAAAGTTTGTAGACCATTAGAAGTTATGAAATATTATAGTTGAAAACTTTTTCATTTGAGTTCATCTTGCCATGCTAAACCTACATTTGAATTTTAAAATTTAAATTTTTTAAATGACCTCGGATGGAAAAACACCCAAAATAAAGTTTGTAGACCTCAAAAAGTTATGAAACTTTATAGCTGTAAACTTTTTCATTTGAGTTCATCTTGCCATGCTAAACCTACGTCGAATTTCTCAAATTTGAAATTCAAATTTCATAAATGACCTCGATGAAAAAACTTTCTAAACGAAAAGTGTAGATATCGAAAAGTTATGAAACTTAGTAGTTGACCACTTTTTGATTTAGATTCATTTAGTACCTGAAACAAGAAAATTACTCTAGTGATAGTATAGTGCAGTGGTTAAGGCAGGAGATGCGCGCGACAGAGGTCACGAGTTCGAATCCCACCGGCCTCGAAGCATGCGATTTTTCATGCGGGACACAGGGCGGGTGTTGGTCGGTGGGTCCCTCCACCAATTTAAAAAGGTTTTTTAATTATTTCAAGTTTTTTCTGATTTTTTTGAAAATTTTCTTTGCTGAATGTCGTCGGCGCTCGGCAAAGCGAGTGTCCGACATCCGGCACTCGGCGGGAGGCTCTTTACCGTGAACCCGTAGTGCCATGTCCCCTCCTTGTAGTTACAATCCATGTCCTCGAAGTCCTCTCCATCCATGTCCTTGCCATCAAAGTATGCTTTGAGATTTGATATAAATTTCTAACTGAAAATTGGATCCTTGCTTTTGGGGTGTCCCATGTAAGAGCATCTCCAAGAGTTGCAAAGAAATTCTTTCCAAAACTAGAGAGTTTGTCAACTTGCCAAAAAGTATTGGGAGGAATAAATAAGATCATCTGTAGTATTTTCTAATAATTCCTTTCTAAAATATACTCCCTTTGTCTCTAAAATAATCAATTCCTAGCAACTTTAGGACAGATTAGGAAAAAAGACTATGTTAACCCCGATCGGACATTAATATCTCGTGCAATTGCACGAACATTTGAGTATTCTATTACAACTAAGAGGTGTAATTTGGAGTATTCAAAGTATATTAAATGTCGTTGCACGTGGTCCAACACTCAAATTGGAAGGGGATTGGGGAATTTGGCAGTAGGCGGCGTGAAAGAGAGACGGTAGGTGATGTGATTTAACGTGACCAAGACTTCGAGGAGGAATAAATTGGCTCTTCCGCTCTAGAAATTGATTCTTTTTTGGACAAAAAATTGTTCTAGTAATTGATTGTTTCATGGACATAGGGAGTAGAAGACAATTTTACATCAGGAATTCTATAATACTTTTAAATTTTCATAATCACTTTTATATATTCGCTCTATTATTAATTTTGCATCAAGAACCCTTTCCTACACTTTATTATTTCCAACTCCCTTCCACCTTTTAGACAATGCGCTGCGAGAGCGTGTGTCGAGCGATCTACACATATATCCACACATTTGGTGAGTTTTTTCCATGTGCCAAAAAATTGGGAGGTGAGATTGGGAACTCTTATTAGGGACGAGGTTTTTTCATTATTGCCAAAAATCCTAGGTTGGGAAGCTTTATTGTTTTTTTTTTTGAGATGCTTTACTGGGAAACTCTTGTGATGCTCTCTAATGTACTATTAGTACTGGAGATGAGGTCACAATCAACTCAAAACAAATCTACTATTATCATGTGTAAGTCAGCAGTCATGTTTTGCTAGTATACATCACCCTTTCTTTTGCTGTTCTTGCTCATAAAATAGCCGGTTCTATTCTTCGCTGTAATTAAAGAATTTATCTTTTTACTAGTTTGCTCGAAAACAAGTCCATCACGCTTCTATGAATGTGTATCTGTCTATTCATTGGCGGCTCCTAACATTGAGGAGTGTTCAACGAAACGACAGACCTGGGTACTCTTTGGACTATCCTCTTTTCGCCATAAACTTTTCTATGGAATAGTCAAGTTTGGTTCGGCAGCTACATCAGTCCAAAAACTTTATTCAGACGGTTTATCATTTTTTTCAAACTTTATTCCAATATACGTGTCAACATGTAGTCCAAAGTTTATTGTCTACGTACTTGTCAGTAGTGGACAGTGACTTTGAACTGTAACCGGGTGACGGTGATATATGTAACAGATGGACCTTCTGCCAGAAAATGAAGATTTCAGTATTCTATGGCCTTGTTTAGATTGAGGTAAAATTCTAAGTTTTTTCACTCTCTCTCTCTATCACATCAATCTTTGGGCCCATGCATGGAGCACTAAATGTAGGTAAAAAAACTAATTGCACAGTTTGGTTGTAAATCATGAGACGAATCTTTTGAGCCTAATTAATCTATGATTGGACAATATTTGCCAAATACAAACAAAAGTGCTACAGTGTCTAAATTACAAAAATCTGCAATCTAAACAAGGCCTATGACTCCAAAAAAACGTACACCACATATTAACTGGGACACGTGTTCGAGCGGCCACCTTAGGTAAGAGGCACCTTGGCCAACCATTTATCTCGAGGCACATAATTAATTTGTCGTAGTGGTCCAAAAATGTAACGTTACATATATTGCCCGTGTCTCCTGCATCCCGGCCTGTTCTTATCTGAGGCAGTGAGGCCGGATCCGGCGAGCGATGGCGTGGACGCGTGAATGGGCTTGTGGGGCCGAGTGGATGGGCTCGCCAGCCTATCCATGGATATTTCTTTCTTTTCTTGTTTTTTTAATTCAATCTACTAAGGAGGGCACGGAAACTACTCAGATAAGGTCATGATTAACCGTGACCTTTGGTTCAAGGCGATTGAAAATCCATTCAAGGTGATTGAAAATCCGCTTCAGTTAATGCTTTTTGCCCTCCTTAGTAAAGATTTCTATAGTAGTGCACGTTTGGCGAGTCTCCGAGCCACATGAAAAGCATATACTTCTATTCCCAACATCTCTAAGCTCTTTGCCCATGTTCTCCAATTCGTCGCTCACCAACATTGTCAAACCTCACTTTTATTGTGTTAGCTTGTATCCTTTGGAATCCTTGGATTCGATGAACACAACAAAACCTTGTACACCTTCCAACTCCCCGGGGCCCGAGGAGACATGCATGAACACAACAAACCATGTCATCCATGAGTTAGTTTCATAGAGTGGTGAACCCCGACAAGAACGTGGTGGTCACAAGGACACTTAACATAGTGGTTCGCCAAGAAAAATATGTAACACACCCATGGAGCAAGGCTCGAGCCAATATAAAGTGTTTTTCCACAACAGCTCATATTTGTTGAGGACGTAGTTCTTGTGGAACAATCGAGGATCCCATTTTTCTCGTCACCCTTGAAAATACCGTGCCCAGCTTTACATTTGATGCCAAGGAAGAAGGAACTCAAATCAATAGAGGATTCGTCGACAACGTCGGTGTCTTCTCTAGGCAGCACATCCGGAATGGGCAAGATTTACTGCCGCTAGGCCTTCTCTATTCATTATTCATTGATGGGTTTAGGCTAGTCTCGTAGTGAGTTGCATGGCGTTGTTTTCAAGACTATAATATCATACTAAATGAAATAAAACTCGATGAAATACGCACCGTCAATGGAGAGTTTTATTCTATAGTTTTATAGGCATTTAATTTCATGATAAAGAAAGAGTTGGTAATCATGTTATGAGAGTGTCATCTAGATGACACTTATTTCTTCTCTCTCTTCTTAAATACACTGTTATATTCAAAAATACATATATGACAACTTATTTAATGTAATATTCAAGTGAAACTTTCACTGAGACTGGCCTTAATCGTGTCTTCTGAAACCTAGTAGCGGAGGATGTGCCTCTTCGATAAATGTTTTTCCTTTGGTGTTTGTGTTAGTGGTTTTACTCTTGTTTGCGGTTTACATAATATAATAGATTGCTTGTCTCTTTCTTCGAGACAAAAAATCATACTAGATCATAGCTGAGTACATCATCACCTAACAAGCACACTGGAGTACAATACGTATATCTGGACCCCAATCATCTAAATTGTACTCACTCTCGTATAGCATAAAATCTCTCGTATGATGATTCATATAGATGACCGCACAAGCAAATACCTAGCAAAAAACCTAAGAACAAATGCCCAATTAACGATGGCCAATATTCCTATAAACTAAGTGGAGAAACTCATTTCTTATGTCTTGCTTCTTTTTGGCTGTGTGCCTCATGTTAGACAGAGGCTGAAGTTTGTCGCTTTTAGCTTTCTATCAACTTGATGTATTGCTACCGAGGTTTTAATAAAAGCTTCCTTTTATCAAAAAAAAAAAAAAAAAAAAAAAAATTCTTGCTTCTTCTTATTTCTACCACTAATGAATAAGGAAGACGATTCGAAACTTATTTTCTCTAGTCCTTCATTGTGGTCAGATCTAATCACAACAAAATAGAGAAAAGAATGGAGAAAATTATTTCATAGCAATGACATCTTCTCCGCTAGGCTACTAGAAAGCTATGTCTCCATGTCGTATAGCCGAAGAAGTTGCTAATGCCATTGTCGCCATCATTTTCAAAAGAGCCGCCATAGAGAAAACAAATGCACCTGCGCTCCTCACCGTCACCGGGGATAAGGACCAAATAAATCTTTCAAAAAACTTGGCATGGACAGACTTTGAGCGTAAAAGACTTTTCTCCCGAGTCCACCCACAAAAGCCGCCACATACAGATGGATTCAGTCACCGCTCGTCATGGCCAAGGGGCTCTTTGCACTACCTACTCGAGCTCGTCTGTCTCGCGGTCCCTGCCGCGGCGGCTGCCGTCCCTATCCCGCTACTGGGGCCGCCGTCCACGCTGTGCCTGCGGTTTCCGCTGCTGCATCTTAAGTGGCCTTGCCAAAACCAAAATTTTCTCTACAAATACCTTTCTAAAAACTGTTCATTTGTCTTCTAGGAAATGCAGTTTTGGTCGTTTTCTTGATTTTCTCTACAAATACCTTTCTAGAAACTGTTCATTGTCTTCTTGTCGGCCGTCTTTTTATATGTTTGTTTAAAAATAAAAAAGATCACACGGGAACGAAGTTCAATTCTTCTTTGTCGAATGTTCATTAATTGTTGACTGCAGTGGATTCTCCACGATTGGGGCGACAAGGAGTGCGTCAAGATCCTAAAGAATTGCTATACAGCTCTCCCGGTGAACGGGACAATGATCATTCTCGAGTACATCCTCCCGGAGACGCCGCAACAAACACTAGCAGCGGGACGAGTGTTTGACTCCGATATCGCGATGATGGTCTTGTTCGCCGCGGTAAGGAGAGGACAGAGAAGGAGTTCACGCAGCTCGCCGCAGAGGCCGGCTTCTCTGGAGACCACACGGCTACATACATCTTCGCCAACGTTTGGGCCCTTGAATTCACAAAGTAAAGAAGCTCATGATAAGCAAGCTTGTTAATTATACTCGGCTTGCATCTTCATGTGTCAGACATAAGAAAGAATGTGCTTCGTGGCGGTGTATGAATGTCGTCACACATCTAGATTAAGGCATATATATACATGCAGCCATGTAACATGTAGTATATGCCACCAATACCTTGTTGTGTACTAGCTTACTTGATCTTATAAAATAAATAAATATTTACGTATTCGTGATAAATAGCCAAGATCAGTTAGGAATTTTGGGGTACCACAACCATGTCGATTCCTTGTCTTTTTTATAAAAACTGTTTTATTCGATGGGGCGACCGCATGGTGTGAGCTACCTTGGCATGATCACCATATGAGTATTCGTGTTGGGGATACTTGCTTTGGTCATATAAGAACCAATTCTTTTCACATTATGCCTAACATTAGTCACATAGCAACATGTTTTAATTTAAGGCCAGTCTCAATGGCTATTTCGTGAGAGTTTCATGAACATTAAATGTGATGACTTCTCAGCAAAAATGTAATTTTTGCATGTTATGAGAAAGCAGAAAGAGGGGAAACCTTTCATGGGGATGAAACAGTGTACGCAGATCGGACGAAACCAGCGTTGAGGGGCAAGTTTCATCCCCATCGATTCCGTGCCCCAATCCTTCCTACCCGTGCGCCATTCTTTGTACCGCCAGCCCCGCCATTCCTCCTCTTCCCTTGCCGTATACAAGAGGCTCAAGGCTATGCTGGTTGAGAGCTACGGTCTAGATTCAGCACCGATGGATCTGGTTCAGAGCTCCGAGCGCCGACCATCCAGCGAAGGAGGGAAATTAGGGGCGCTGCGGCAGCCACCTGGGACTGAACACCGCGTCCTTGCCTGCGCGGTCACCACCTCCAGCTTCGTCACTGGTGTCACCACAAGTGCCGACTTCCCTCCGAACGCAGCCACAGGTTTCCATCGCCAGCTATGCTAACTTGCTCCCACGCTGTGCTGAGTTCCACACCCCTGTGCCAACATCCTCCACTGCTGTGCCGACTTCGTCTGTGCTGTCATGGCCACCGCACGGAGTATGAAATGGCAGGCCATGCCCCCAATTTTCCGCTTTGAACATGGAAACCTACAGAAAAGCCAAAATTCTTCAATCTGTGCAAGTACGTACATGATTTCGATGACTCCAAGTAGTTGTTGTTGATTTTGATTTGTGCTAGTGGGTGATTTTGATGGCTGCAATTAGTTCTTGTTGATTTTGATTTATGCAAATAGGTGATTTTGATGGCTGCAAGTAGTTCTTGTTGATTTTTATTTGTGCAAGTAGTTGACAAATAACTCTGGACAAGCTCTGAAAATTTCTAGTACAATTAGTTTTTTTTTTTGCTGTATTTTTTGTTACTAATTGTGTGAAATTTCAAGATCTATCCACTAAGTGGGTTTTTACGTTTTTTCAATGACCACACTATCTATCGCACACATAGCTGGGGAAGGAGAAAATTTTTAGTTGGTTCGTCGAATATGAGCTTCAACGAAAAAAACAATATCTCCACCACCACCACAAGTGCTTATGGATCAGCAACACCCCAAGAAGAGAAGCAATGTACTTCAAAAAAAAGAAACGATGAACATTAACATTATTGACGAAGATGAGGCTAATAGGCCAGTAAAGATAAGATATTGGACTCATGATGAGAAAGAGAGACCGGTAATCACAACACACCGTCTAACGTAATGTATTATTAACATTGGAGATGGGCTCTCGATGGTCCAGGCTAAGTGCAAGGGCATTATATATTTAAAAGGTCGAGGCCAATTAAAAAAGAGACAATCAACTCAAAAAATATACTATTATCATGTTCCTTTATTTTTTTCTACTATTCGTGTGTAAGTCAGTACTCATGTTTTGCTAGTTTCTATCACCTTTTGCTTTGTTGTTCTTGCTCGGAAAATAGTTGGTTCTATTCTTTGCCATAATCAAAGAATTGATCTCTTTACTAGTTTGCTCGAAAACTAGTCATGACCTTCTTCGAAAGTGCTGCAATCTATTCATTGGCGACTTCTGTGTCGATTTTGCGTCAACACTAGTAATTAATAATAGAGATGGTCTTTGGGGACAGCTTTGCTACTCCTATAAACAAAAAAAGGTGGCCTGATCAACGCCGAGGAATGTTCAACGAAACTGACGTGGGCACTGTTGAGTATCCTCTTTTCATTGACTGATTCGCGGAGGTAGGCACGTTTAGAGCCTTGTTTAGTTCCAGAATTTCTCCCCAAATTCTACTATGCAAAAAGAAGATTCCTATCACATCAAAATGTCGGCGCATGCATGAAGTACTAAATACGGATGAAATTAAAAACTAATTGCATAGTTTTATTGTACTTTGTGAGGCGAATCTTTTGAGTCTAATTAATTAATATTTTGAAAATATTTCATAAATACAAACGAAATTGCTACAGTACACTACAAAATAGTGTGAACACCCGAATTTGGCATGCCAAATTCGGGATCTAAACAAGGCTGACTGTTCATACAATATAGGACATCTCTAAAAATTTAAGCTTACATAGGTACCAGGTACTAGAACTATGGAATGTCACCTTTATTATAAACTATAGGACGTCTCTTTGATTGATCAGTTTGTAGCACGTTTGCCGAAGGACCGTCCACTTAAATTTTTCTATGGAACAGTCAAGTTCGGCCGCTACACAGTTGTCCAAAAATTTAGTCAGACGATATCTGAGTGATACATGTAAGATATGGGTGAGTGCTTGGTACAGTACTTGAGTTTTTAACATCTTTACTTCTTATATAAACAAACCCCACTAGTGAATTCTCTTGACATGCAAGCTGTCCACATCAACAATTCATTAGAACTTGCAATTAAAACCAACTAGCACATGTAGTTATAATAGCTATCTCTTCATATAACATTCATTTAGTTGTCCACCTCAATATGTCAATCCATTCACCAAAATTAATTTAAAATAGTTTAATTTATATAACTACAAATATATAAGTCCAATATCTTTTAAAATTATCTGAAATCGCCTCGAACGCGCGGCGTATTCTCCTAGTTTGAATGCTTCTTAAGACCTAGTTAGGAAATGACAATAAATGTGATTTATATCAAGAATGGGAAGCATACCGGGGAAATAAAAAGATTCACTAGTCTTGCCTCATCGATCAATGATTTCAGTATGTCTAACTAGAGTGAATATAAGCAGACAATGTAACGACATGCCATGAGGCACAAAAGATGTTGTGCTAGCATGCATCATACTTCACAATATAGTAGTGGAAGATGAAACAGAAGCAGAGGATCTTAAAGACAATCAGGATAAAGTGGTCCTAGTTCAACAACTATTTAAGAACCAAAATTCTCTCCCAATGAGTATGTTACGTTTGACAGAGTTTTAGAAAAAGATAGCGATTCGAGATCTCGATTGACTCAATTTTTTGCTTGAGAAGGATTTGGAAGACCATATTTGGTGAATTATGTCTAGAGTTTGAGACAGAATACTATAATATTTTTTATATATGTGAGTGCCTTCATGTGTATTGTAATTATATATAGTTGACCATGTTCATTTGTTCTGAGATAGACTATGCGAGTGCGTTGTTTTGCATGGTTGATGCCTAGCATGCAGCCGTACTCAGCCGTACAAGCTAAAAGCTTGATTATATTTGAACACAACAAACGGCTAGAAAGTCATCTAGTGTATTTGATCACAGCAAAACAAAAGAATTAAATGCATGCTACAACATGTCTACTCCCTCCGTTCCAAAAAAACATGCAACTATAGATTGTGTATCAGATAAGAGATATTTTACCACGCTTGGAAATAATAATATGAGCCGTCCATTTTATTAGATCCGATGGTTTTAAAGTAAGAGGAACCAGATGGCCGGAACCAAAAATTACGTGGGCCGGAACCAAAAATTACGTGGGCCCGAAACTGATTGCTAATTAAATTTGGAGGGTATAACCGTACTTCTATAGCTCTTGGTGGCCCTCCGGGCGTCCACCCCTGCCGAGGCAGGAGCCGCCGCAGCACGTCGGCGTGCCTGGTGTTGCCGCCGTGACGCAGGAGGACATTATTGGCGGCCAGGACCTGCACGCCGGGGTACTTGACGTCGCAGCCGAACTGGTTGATGGACCAGCCCGTGCCGTCCAGCGTACCGGCATTGGTGGCTAGGTAGTCCAGGTACTGCGACTCGCCGGTTCTTGGGTCAAGTCGGTATGCCTAACAACTCGTCGTCATGTCCGGCCTCATCCAGCAATCGTGGTCCGAGTCACCATTACCGGCCTCGCCTTCGTGACGCAGCAGTCCGGGCGACAGACGTGTTGCGGCGGCGAGCGCCACGGCGAGGCCAGCAAGGACGACGGCCATGAAGTCCACCACCGCGCCGCGCCCTCCCTCTTCCTCTTCTTCCGATCGCGCACGGCGGCTCGCCGGTGATCCAGTCGTTTGGCGTTCCGGACCAACCAAAGGCGTACGAGGCGTTCGGCGCGGTGGAGGGCACGCCGTTCTCGTTCCCGGTGGACAGAGGCGTCATCGTCGGCTCTTCTGCAGGTGGAGCAGATGGCAGCTTGACGCCTTCTGCCTCTACATCGCGTCGCTGCGCCCAGAAACCATGTACCTCGTCCTCTAGCCATGGTTGAGGGCGCCCCAGAAGCAGCTAGCCGAGAAAGGAAGGGAACGGCAAAATAGGATCGGATGTGGGTGGAAAAGTACTGATGTACCCTTAATTACAACTCCTAATCAAAAGCTGCCGCAAATTTTTTTTAATGGGAGGAACCATTCTCATCAGATAAAGTAGCTTACGTTTGACCAAGTTTCTAGTGAATAGTATTCATATTTATAGCTCTAAATTAATTTATTATAAAAAATATTTTGTAAATAATCTAATGATATTTTTTTGATATTGTAATTATTTATAGTTTTTATCTATAATTAGTCAAATTTGGTGGACTTATTGCATATTTTCTGTAACGGAGGGAGTACGAAACCGTGAAACGAAACTATTATCCCATTGATATAGGTTGTTTCATGTTGTAGTTTTCAAGATTAGTAGTACTATTGGAAACAATGACATGAAACGTTGCATTGGGAGACTGGCCTAACTGAGGTGAGTGTCTTTGCGTTGGTTTGCTGCCTCTATTCGTTGACAACTAAAATTAGCACTTCGTAGATGAAGACAAAAGCTTACCTAGCCGAGTTGTATTTAATTTGGTTTTTGAAGTAAAGGATATACCCTGGGGTTTAAAAATTAGACAGCCGATCCAGCAGGAAGTTAGCATAGGTGCTGGTGCTGCACAGGAGAAAGGTGTGTACACGTGAGTCGTGCTGCTGCTTGAGTTTGCATGCTGGGCTTGATCATTCTTGAAGAACTTTTGTGAATATAACAAGTCACGACAAAAGAAATGGTATTTTTCATAAGAATTTGATTAAGACGAATGGTCAAGCTATGTGTCAAAAAAGTCAAACGACTTACAATTTGAGATGTAGAACGAAAGTATAACTGAAAGTTAGATCCTTGGAATCTTGGGTTTCCCATGTAACATATTGTATAAGTATTGGAGACGGGCTCTCAATGGTTCAGGCTAAGTCCAAACACCTTATATAATTTAAAGGGTTAAAACAAATCTACTATTATAATATTCCTTTATTTTCTTTTACTTTTCGCAAGTAGGTCAGTTTTGATGCTTTGCTAGTTTTCATCACCCTTTGTTGTTATTGCTCATAAACCAGCCGATTCTTTTCTTCGCCATAATTGGAGAATTTATCTTTTTACAAGTTTGCTCAAAAACTAGTGTATGACGCTTCTTTAAAAGTGCAGCAATCTATTCTTTGGCGGCTCATAGAGGTGGCTGATTAACATTGAGGAATGTTCAATGAAACAGACCTGGGTACTGTGGGAGTATCCTCTTTTCATTGACTAATTCGAGTAGACCGGAACAAATAGTACTAGAAAAATGGCAAAGAATAACTCAGACGGTTTATCTTTCTTTTTTCAAATTTTATTCCAATATTTGTCAACGTGTAGTCCAAAATTTTATCGGCTACATAGTGGTCAGTAGTGGACAGTAGCTTTGGACTGTAGCTGTGTGACTGTGATATATGTAACATGTGGACGTTTTGCCAGAGAATGGAGACTTATACTATTCTAAACTATGACAAGTAACAACTCCAAAAACGTGCACCACATATATTAACTGGGGCACGTGTTCGAGCAGCCGTCTCATCTCATGTAAGGGGCAAGTTGGCCTACCATTTGAATCTCAGAGGCACATAGTTGTCAGTAGTGCTAAAAAATGTAACATGTCAAATATATCACCCGTGTCCACTTCATCTCCTGTCCTCTTCATTCATGTCCTCCTCCGGCCGTGTCCTCCTCCATACGGGAGATAGAAGATTTGCCGAGTGCTCAGCTCTTTGTCGAGTACCAAAAATCGGGCATTTGGCAAAGAAGTTCTTTGCCGAGTGCCAGCCAGTCAACACTCGGCTAAGAAAAACACTCGACAAAGATTTTCCTTGCCGAGTGCCAAGATTGACACTCGGCAAAGACTCGGCAAAAAAAAAAAGAGCTTCTTTGCCGAGTATCAAAAAAAAAAAAAAAAATGCACTCTGCAAAAAGCTTTGTGACACTTGGTAAAGAGATTTTTAAAAATACATTTTGAAGTAGTTAATTAACTCAAATGAAAAAATTTCAACTACAAAATTGTTTAACTCATCAAGATCTATAACCTTAATTTTGATCATTTCCTCATTTGACAAACTGAAAGTAAATTTGTTCACAAATCTTACATGCCTCTCTCGTAGTTTATGAAACTACAAAAGATATATAAGATTTGTGAACTATGTTAAAACCCACCACGTTGGATGAGCAAATAATCAAACACCCAAAATAAAGTTTGTAGACCATTAGAAGTTATGAAATATTATAGTTGAAAACTTTTTCATTTGAGTTCATCTTGCCATGCTAAACCTACATTTGAATTTTAAAATTTAAATTTTTTAAATGACCTCGGATGGAAAAACACCCAAAATAAAGTTTGTAGACCTCAAAAAGTTATGAAACTTTATAGCTGTAAACTTTTTCATTTGAGTTCATCTTGCCATGCTAAACCTACGTCGAATTTCTCAAATTTGAAATTCAAATTTCATAAATGACCTCGATGAAAAAACTTTCTAAACGAAAAGTGTAGATATCGAAAAGTTATGAAACTTAGTAGTTGACCACTTTTTGATTTAGATTCATTTAGTACCTGAAACAAGAAAATTACTCTAGTGATAGTATAGTGCGGTGGTTAAGGCGGAGATGCGCGCGACGAGGTCACGAGTTCGAATCCCACCGGCCTCGAAGCATGCGATTTTTCATGCGGGACACGGGGCGGGTGTTGGTCGGTGGGTCCCTCCACCAATTTAAAAAGGTTTTTTAATTATTTCAAGTTTTTTCTGATTTTTTTTGAAAATTTTCTTTGCTGAATGTCGTCTGGCGCTCGGCAAAGCGAGTGTCCGACATCCGGCACTCGGCAGAGAGGCTCTTTACCGTGAACCTGTAGTGCCATGTCCCCTCCTTGTAGTTACAATCCATGTCCTCGAAGTCCTCTCCATCCATGTCCTTGCCATCAAAGTATGCTGAGATTTGATATAAATTTCTAACTGAAAATTGGATCCTTGCTTTTTGGGGTGTCCCATGTAAGAGCATCTCCAAGAGTTGCAAAGAAATTCTTTCCAAAACTAGAGAGTTTGTCAACTTGCCAAAAAGTATTGGGAGGAATAAATAAGATCATCTGTAGTATTTTCTAATAATTCCTTTCTAAAATATACTCCCTTTGTCTCTAAAATAATCAATTCCTAGCAACTTTAGGACAGATTAGGAAAAAAGACTATGTTAACCCTGACTGGACATTAATATCTGTGCAATTGCACGAACATTTGAGTATTCTATTACAACTAAGAGGTGTAATTTGGAGTATTCAAAGTATATTAAATGTCGTTGCACGTGGTCCAACACTCAAATTGGAAGGGGATTGGGGAATTTGGCGTAGGCGGCGTGAAAGAGAGACGGTAGGTGATGTGATTTAACGTGACCAAGACTTCGAGGAGGAATAAATTGGCTCTTCCGCTCTAGAAATTGATTCTTTTTTGGACAAAAAATTGTTCTAGTAATTGATTGTTTCATGGACATAGGGAGTAGAAGACAATTTTACATCAGGAATTCTATAATACTTTTAAATTTTCATAATCACTTTTATATATTCGCTCTATTATTAATTTTGCATCAAGAACCCTTTCCTACACTTTATTATTTCCAACTCCCTTCCACCTTTTAGACAATGCGCTGCGAGAGCGTGTGTCGAGCGATCTACACATATATCCACACATTTGGTGAGTTTTTTCCATGTGCCAAAAAATTGGGAGGTGAGATTGGGAACTCTTATTAGGGACGAGGTTTTTTCATTATTGCCAAAAATCCTAGGTTGGGAAGCTTTATTGTTTTTTTTTTTGAGATGCTTTACTGGGAAACTCTTGTGATGCTCTCTAATGTACTATTAGTACTGGAGATGAGGTCACAATCAACTCAAAACAAATCTACTATTATCATGTTCCTTTATTGTCTTCTCACTACTAGAAACGCAACCTAGGCCGACAGGGAAGTATAATAGCCGACGGGTAGTTGGGGAAACCGTGAATGGCCGACAGTTAACATATTATCGACGGTTATAGGCTCCCCTGTCGGGCTATGTATGGAATAGCCGACAGTACACCCTATTCCCGAGCGTTAGATATCGACCCGTCGGGAACTACACTAGAAGGCCGACAGGGCAATTTAATTGCCAACGGTCCTGGTGATACCGTCGGTCTTTGTATCAAATCGCCGACGGCACACACTATTCCCAAGCGTTAGATGTCGACCCGTTGGGCACTGCACTAGAAGACCGGCAGGACAAATTAATTGCCGACGGCCTTAAGGATACCGTCGGTCTTTATATGAAATAGCCGACGGTACAAAGTATTCCTTAGCGTTAGATGTCGCCCCGTCGGGCACTTCACTAGAAGGCCGAGAGGGCAAATTAATTGCCAACGGTCTTAGTGATACCGTCGGTCTTTGTATCAAATAGCCAACGGTGCACACTATTCCCGAGCGTTAGATATTGACCCGTCGAGCACTACACTAGAAAACCGAGAGGGGAACATTATAGCCAACGGTCTTAGTGACACCGTCGGCCTTTGCATTGAATAGCCGACGGTACAAACAATTGCCAACGGTTTAATGGCACCGTCGGCCTTTATATTTCAAAATTGAAACATAGTTTTGCATGACAAGATGATTTCAAATAAAAAAGGTGCAAACTACAAAGTTTCATAACTTCTCAAGATCTACAAAGTTTATTTTGGTTGTTTCTCCATCGGAGGTCATTCGAAAAATTCAATTTTCAAATTGGATAAATTCAAATGTAGTTTTCCTTACCAAAATGAATTCAAATAAAAATTTGACAACTGCAAAATTCAATAACTTGAGAAGATCTACAAAGTTTGTTTTGGTCATTTGTTCATCCGATATATATGGTGGTTGTAATATTGTTGACAAATCTTATATCTCTCTCTTATAGTTTCATAAACAACAAGAGAGATATCAAAGATCTGTGAACAACATCATTTTCAGTTTATCGTATAAAAAAATGACCAATACAAAAATTGTAGATCTTGATGAGTTATGCAACTTTTATGTTCATGACTTCTTCAACCAAAATCGTTTGATGTTTCAAAATTTTGTTCAAAGTTGTCATTTTTTAAATTCAAATTTTGAATTATGCACAAGAAAATATAACCAATAAACTATCTACAAGAACACAATATCTTGATAGACCATGATTTTAGAAATTTTTAGAAAAAAAACAATATCACATTTGGAGTTAGTATGAGGAAGAAAGACTAGTTACAAGTTTTAGCCACAAATTAAAAAGAAAAATAGTTGTTCTTCAATAATATGAAATTAAATTTGAAACAACATTTTGAAGCATCAAATGAGTTCAAATAGAAAAGTTGCTAACAACAAAGAGTCATAACTTTTGGAGATCTATATATTTTATTTTGGTCATTTCTCCATCCGAGATCATTTTCAAAAATTCTATTTTTAGTGCCTAGTTTTTAATATATTTTTTTGTGAATTAGTTTGAGTGCACGATACAATTATCTAGTAGTGTTACAAATGTCCCTCTTCTACCGTGCCTTGTCTTGGTTTCTAGTATTTTTCTTGAAAAAAGTGCTAGTTTGTTTCCAGTATTTTTCTTGGAAAGAGGAAATAACATGGAAGAACATAACATGAAAATAAGTGCTAGTTTGTTTCTAGTATTTTTTCTTAATAAAAACAGAAACAACATGGAAGAACATTACATGCAAATAACTGCAAAAAGTTCAAAATATTCTTGCTGTAATACAGACTCGAACCCAGGATAACAACTGCACAGGCAAGGTGTCATTCCACTGAGCTATTGCTTGCGTGTTTCACATTTTAAGAGTATAGTTATTTATCCCTAATCAAATGGAATCTTATCCTCCCGAAATTGAAAAGGCGGCAGATTATGGCGATACTTAGCGCGAAGTCAGATAGGTTTTACCGCCAACTAAAGCCTAATCTCCCGCCGCCGCACCTAAATACGACGCATATCCCGAATCTCTCGGGCACGTTCCCAACCGAACCGTCTCGTAGGTTTTATCACCGCCCACTCCGATTGAATCGGATTGTGATCATAGGCTGCAGTTGGTTGCGAGACCGTCCTGCAGGAGATCGAGAGGCGAAGCACATCTCGTTCCGCTCGCCGCCACCGAGCTCCTGTGGACTAAATCAATCAGCATCTGTGCATCTTCTTCACAAGGTACATTACGAATACCTTTCCTGTGCCTACTCTGTGCATACTCCATGGTCAAGAACCCTACTCTTGTTCTCTGGATATCAATGATAGGTATTTTTATTTAGGGTTTATATTCAATCTACAATCTGCATTCATCTTTGTCTGACGACTATTGCTGCTTTGCAATTGAGGTTCATCTCTTGTTGCTACTCAATTACTGAACTGTTGTTTTGCAATTGACGACTATATAAATTCACACATCAATTTCTAATATGTTGTTGGTCAGTTGCAAATCGTATAAGCTAGAATTTCAGATCAGGAACAGTTAGTAGCCCCCAAATAGTTCATCTCCTGATTTGTTGTTTTAGCTAACTGATTTGATTCGCATGAGTTGAATCTTCAGGTTGTGCTATCTATACGCATGAGTTGAATCTTCAGGTTGTGCTATCTATTCTGAATATTCTGAAAAGACATTTTATTCTCTCAAATAATAGTTCCTCCAGCATTATATCACTAAAATGCTCTTTTCAAGAGTATTACCTGAAGCTCCTATAGATGGGAGATCTAAGTGTCCATGTACTAAGTATGATTGTCGCAATCTGAATATGTTGTAGTTTAGATGTACAATCTGATCATTAGTTTGATCTTCAGCTACTCTTCTCTGATCCTTATAGCTAGCAGCAACCATCAAATTTCAGGTTCTCCTTCAAGCATCATCTAATGAATGAATAAATTAGTGCTATCAAATGGAGCAGTAAGGGCTTCCATGTATTCAGATTTCAGGGAAAAAAAAACTCAATGGAGCAGGAAGGGCCTGCTTGCTGTGAAATATTTTAGTGTGCTGGCCGGTGTGAAGATTAGAATAGGAGCATGTCTTGCATTATTGATAATTAATT
This sequence comes from Themeda triandra, assembly GCA_018135685.1. Lineage (NCBI taxonomy): Eukaryota > Viridiplantae > Streptophyta > Magnoliopsida > Poales > Poaceae > Themeda > Themeda triandra. The sequence goes on along the minus strand of JAENPR010000975.1, from coordinate 156,645 downwards.
TTCCAATACTTATTATTTCTCAATACATATTTTCTCTCTTGAAATAATTTTTTTGCTGCTCCAATCATCTTCTCTTTTAGTGTGCTGGCCGGTGTGCTAAGGTGCTAGTGACTGGAGAAGCTTGGGTAGGTGACCGGTGTTGGTGTGCACGCAAAGAGCGAACTTAAGGTATGGTTCCACTATTCATCTCCCTCCCTCCATCCCTCTTTGTGTGCAGCAAATAAATTTTCATGCAACACTATTATTATTTCTGTTTGGGTGGAAAGCTGACTGTTTTGACACTTGTGAACCATGCATATTTGAGGTTTTCTTTTTTTTCATCAAAGTAATTTTATCTTTTCTTAAACTGAAAATTCTAATATTTAGGTAGGTACGTTCCATGGGTGAGAATCGTAGTTGGATGTACAATGAGCGGAAAGGTAGCTTGTTTAGTCCAGTTTGGAAAGCTGGTTTAGACACCTTTCTGGACCATGCCTTTTCATTACCTGAAGCTACTATAGATGGGACATCTAAGTGTCCATGTACCAAGTGTGATTGTCGCCACAAGAGGAAAAGGGACGAAATGGAGGTGCATTTATGCCGCAATGGTTTTCAGGCACTGGGAAGTGCATCCTTACAAAGGTTCTCACAAACCCCCAACTGTAATTGGTGCTCTAGTTCGCGAGATGTATCCTGACTTTGTTGATACACCAAATGGGAAGAAGCCAGTGCTAACATGGGAAGATTTTAAGAGGACATCGCAGTGGCTCAAGAAGCTTACCGGCAACACGCCAATGGCTGGTAAGAACCCAAACCAGAAAGTTGTGATTTCATAGAGTACTTATGTACAATGTACCATACACATGTCATACCATACTTACAATTTAACTGTAGGCACTAAAAACTGGCGTTGACCCTGGAATTGGTGGCGCTTGGCTGCATAATCATAAATTGAATCTAGGGTCAAATGATGGCAGGTTGTGCAACGAGAATGCTGCTGATAAATGGGTAAGCTTTGGATTATCTAATAGATAGCTCTTGTTGATTTCTTGTAACTGATCTATAACTTTCTATGTTTTTTTTTGAAAAAAGGCACAATATGAAGAAGGAATGGAAAAAAAGTATGGTGTGAATTGGAAAATTGAGCATCCAGAATTAGATGCAGGTGTCATTTATGAGTGTGCAGGTAGAATGCCACATGGTAAGCTAGCAATCGGCGATGGAGCAATTAGTGTTGTAGAGAAGGAAGCAATCAAGACAAGGAAAAGAAGTGCGCAACCATTAGTTTCTGCTAAAGAGAAGCGACTTGAAAGGGAAAATCTGCAGCTGCGAAAAGGATATGGCAATCTTGAACATGTTGTGCGGGTAACTATCGTTGGAATAAACATATGCATACATATAAATACCTATTGCTAACCATGATGTTTAATAGGCAATTGCTGCTAAACAAGGAATGGACTTTGATGCGTTAGCTCAGGAAACTGCAAGTAACTTGGTAAATTTAGCTGCTATCTAATTATTAGTATAAACTGACCTTCAAAGTACTAATAATATGCATGACATGCAGCCTACTTCTGAATCTGAGGCTGCTTTCCCTAGAGAGCATGAGAAAAATGATCCTAGTGCATCTGAACATGTAAGTATTAAGTGTGTTCTAAATATATTCATGCCATTACTGAAAGTATTATAAAATCAATCTTATATGTATTCAAGTTAGTTCATATGCTTATAAAAATAATTTTATAACTTCTGTAGGATAACATTGGTGGAGCAGACTATAGTGGTGATGACAACGAGGATGATACCCATGATTATGAACATGAAGTCTACCGTTCCGTAGATGATGGCAAATACTATGTGAACAATGGTTATGATGATGATGATGATGGCGCCTATTGATGAGAAGAGATTATATGCAATATATGAAGTGTGTGGCACCTTCAAGTAGTTTTTCTTATGCTTTGTGAACAGTAGCTTCTTAGTGGAGTATTTTTAATTGAACATTAATTTATGTTATGTTGAAGAATGTTCTTAGAAACTTCAGATTATCTAGGTTGTACCTTTGTTTGGTGATCATTTGGCTTCGAACTATCAATTTAGTATGCAATATTGATGAGCTGGTTATGAAATGCTATGAATTATATGTGAATGTTTAAGATCTATAATTGATCTATGTGGTTACATATTTATTATTTATGGCTATAAAAAAATATCCCAATCGATACCAATTGATGCATCTCTATATTGCCGATGGTTGAAAATTTTTTGCCGATGGGAAATTAAAACCTTCGCATATATATTCTACCGAGAGTATTTAATTCCTGACGGTTAATGGACACTGTTGCTAATATGTTTCCCGATGGGTTAAAAAACCGTCATGCAACAAATCCTCGACAGGATATGTTTACCGATGGGTTTTTAAACACCGTCGTGCAACAAATCCCCGACCGGATATGTTTCCCGATGGGTTTTTAAACACCGTCGTGCAACAAATCCCCGACCGGATATGTTTCCCGATGGGTTTTAAAAACCCGTCGTGCACCAAGTCCCCGACCGGGGTACCCTCGGCAATTCATGTCCGACCAAAGTCCTTCTGGCGTGTTTACAAACTAATAGCCGAGCGTTAACCGTCGGGAACATACAGTCGGCCACACAATGGCCGACTACCCGTCGGTAAAAGTGGGAATGCCCAACCATGGATGCCCGACGGGAGGTTCCCGACGGTATACGCTCGGGAATTGCACTTCCCGACGGTCCAAGCTAATGCCCGACGGTTTAATAACTGTCGGCCATTCTTGCGTTTCTAGTAGTGTCTACTTTTTGCGTGTAAGTCAGCAGTCATGTTTTGCTAGTATACATCACCCTTTCTTTTGCTGTTCTTGCTCATAAAATAGCCGGTTCTATTCTTCGCTGTAATTAAAGAATTTATCTTTTTACTAGTTTGCTCGAAAACAAGTCCATCACGCTTCTATGAATGTGTATCTGTCTATTCATTGGCGGCTCCTAACATTGAGGAGTGTTCAACGAAACGACAGACCTGGGTACTCTTTGGACTATCCTCTTTTCGCCATAAACTTTTCTATGGAATAGTCAAGTTTGGTTCGGCAGCTACATCAGTCCAAAAACTTTATTCAGACGGTTTATCATTTTTTTCAAACTTTATTCCAATATACGTGTCAACATGTAGTCCAAAGTTTATTGTCTACGTACTTGTCAGTAGTGGACAGTGACTTTGAACTGTAACCGGGTGACGGTGATATATGTAACAGATGGACCTTCTGCCAGAAAATGAAGATTTCAGTATTCTATGGCCTTGTTTAGATTGAGGTAAAATTCTAAGTTTTTTTCACTCTCTCTCTCTATCACATCAATCTTTGGGCCCATGCATGGAGCACTAAATGTAGGTAAAAAAAACTAATTGCACAGTTTGGTTGTAAATCATGAGACGAATCTTTTGAGCCTAATTAATCTATGATTGGACAATATTTGCCAAATACAAACAAAAGTGCTACAGTGTCTAAATTACAAAAATCTGCAATCTAAACAAGGCCTATGACTCCAAAAACGTACACCACATATTAACTGGGACACGTGTTCGAGCGGCCACCTTAGGTAAGAGGCACCTTGGCCAACCATTTATCTCAGAGGCACATAATTAATTTGTCAGTAGTGGTCCAAAAATGTAACGTTACATATATTGCCCGTGTCTCCTGCATCCTGGCCTGTTCTTATCTGAGGCAGTGAGGCCGGATCCGGCGAGCGATGGCAGTGACGCGTGAATGGGCTTGTGGGGCCAGTGGATGGGCTCGCCAGGCCTATCCATGGATATTTCTTTCTTTTCTTGTTTTTTTAATTCAATCTACTAAGGAGGGCACGGAAACTACTCAGATAAGGTCATGATTAACCGTGACCTTTGGTTCAAGGCGATTGAAAATCCATTCAAGGTGATTGAAAATCCGCTTCGGTTAATGCTTTTTGCCCTCCTTAGTAAAGATTTCTATAGTAGTGCACGTTTGGCGAGTCTCCGAGCCACATGAAAAGCATATACTTCTATTCCCAACATCTCTAAGCTCTTTGCCCATGTTCTCCAATTCGTCGCTCACCAACATTGTCAAACCTCACTTTTATTGTGTTAGCTTGTATCCTTTGGAATCCTTGGATTCTGATGAACACAACAAAACCTTGTACACCTTCCAACTCCTTGGGGCCTGAGGAGACATGCATGAACACAACAAACCATGTCATCCATGAGTTAGTTTCATAGAGTGGTGAACCCTGACAGTAACGTGGTGGTCACAAGGACACTTAACATAGTGGTTCGCCAAGAAAAATATGTAACACACCCATGGAGCAAGGCTCGAGCCAATATAAAGTGTTTTTCCACAACAGCTCATATTTGTTGAGGACGTAGTTCTTGTGGAACAATCGAGGATCCCATTTTTCTCGTCACCCTTGAAAATACCGTGCCCAGTTTACATTTGATGCCAAGGAAGAAGGAACTCAAATCAATAGAGGATTCGTCGACAACGTCGGTGTCTTCTCTAGGCAGCACATCTGGAATGGGCAAGATTTACTGCCGCTAGGCCTTCTCTATTCATTATTCATTGATGGGTTTAGGCTAGTCTCAGTAGTGAGTTGCATGGCGTTGTTTTCAAGACTATAATATCATACTAAATGAAATAAAACTCAGATGAAATACGCACTGTCAATGGAGAGTTTTATTCTATAGTTTTATAGGCATTTAATTTCATGATAAAGAAAGAGTTGGTAATCATGTTATGAGAGTGTCATCTAGATGACACTTATTTCTTCTCTCTCTTCTTAAATACACTTATATTCAAAAATACATATATGACAACTTATTTAATGTAATATTCAAGTGAAACTTTCACCGAGACCGGCCTTAATCGTGTCTTCGAAACCTAGTAGCGGAGGATGTGCCTCTTCGATAAATGTTTTTCCTTTGGTGTTTGTGTTAGTGGTTTTACTCTTGTTTGCGGTTTACATAATATAATAGATTGCTTGTCTCTTTCTTCGAGACAAAAAATCATACTAGATCATAGCCTGAGTACATCATCACCTAACAAGCACACTGGAGTACAATACGTATATCTGGACCCCAATCATCTAAATTGTACTCACTCTCTGTATAGCATAAAATCTCTCGTATGATGATTCATATAGATGACCGCACAAGCAAATACCTAGCAAAAAACCTAAGAACAAATGCCCAATTAACGATGGCCAATATTCCTATAAACTAAGTGGAGAAACTCATTTCTTATGTCTTGCTTCTTTTTGGCTGTGTGCCTCATGTTAGACAGAGGCTGAAGTTTGTCGCTTTTAGCTTTCTATCAACTTGATGTATTGCTACCGAGGTTTTAATAAAAGCTTCCTTTTATCAAAAAAAAAAAAAATTCTTGCTTCTTCTTATTTCTACCACTAATGAATAAGGAAGACTGATCTGAAACTTATTTTCTCTAGTCCTTCATTGTGGTCGATCTAATCACAACAAAATAGAGAAAAGAATGGAGAAAATTATTTCATAGCAATGACATCTTCTCCGCTAGGCTACTAGAAAGCTATGTCTCCATGTCGTATAGCCGAAGAAGTTGCTAATGCCATTGTCGCCATCATTTTCAAAAGAGCCGCCATAGAGAAAACAAATGCACCCTGCCTCCTCACCGTCACCGGGATAAGGATCAAATAAATCTTTCAAAAAAAAACTTGGCATGGACAGACTTTGAGCGTAAAAGACTTTTCTCCCGAGTCCACCCACAAAAGCCGCCACATACGAGATGGATTCGGTCACCGCTCGTCATGGCCAAGGGGCTCTTTGCACTACCTACTCGAGCTCGTCGGTCTCGCGGTCCCTGCCGCGGCGGCTGCCGTCCCTATCCCGCTACTGGGGCCGCCGTCCACGCTGTGCCTGCGGTTTCCGCTGCTGCATCTTAAGTGGCCTTGCCAAAACCAAAATTTATGTTGCTCGCAAAAGAAAAAAACTAAAATTTATGTGTGCTTGGAAATAAAATTGCAAAGCACCACCGGAGTACTGACAATACACTACCTCTGGACAGCTATTCCGACCGGTCTGAACCCCTCAATTATTACTGTCCGTTTCTAGACCCAAACACACTCCGAAATTGACAGTGATGAAGGGCTACACTTGAGTGATGAAGTTTTCTAGAAAACCAAAATGGTCAAGTAAAAATAATCACCGACCCATCCTAAATGAACTACACCCACACGGTTTTAGGCTTTTTGCGTAACTTTTACTTAATGAGGAAATCAAAGTCACGAGTCCCACGGCAAAAACGCAAAATTATCAAGTAAAAATAATCGGCGACCCATCGTACTGAACTACCCACACGGTTTTAGCGCAAATTTTGCTTAATCAGGAAACCTTTAGTCATAACCCCCACGATAAAAACACGCTTTGCAGAGCTGCCATCGCTCGAACCAATTGACCCGAGGCTTCACATATTTGTCCCCCGACCACTCCACCCGTAAAAAAGCTTGTGCCCATTTTGGATATTTGTCCCCGTGTTATGTTTATCTGGTTTTGAAATGGGTATTTGGGACCTTCAACGAATCCAAACAAAATGTCAGCAGCTGCTATGTTTTGTAACTTTTTTGACATCTATGACTTTATGTTTTTTTGGTCATTTCTCCCACCGAGTTATTTCTCCACCCGAGGTGTTTTGAAAATTTTCAATTTCAAATGTGAGAAATTCAAGCACAATTTGGTCGCTTCTCCATCCTTGGATATTTGAAAATTTTAAATTTCAAATTTGGCATCTAACTAAGTCATCGAGATCACATTGAATTGGTTTCTTGATTGCTGACGTCACTACTACAGATGTGATTATCACTACCGGCTCCATCGGTGTCGGATTTGACGAATCGCTAGTAAAGGCCGTTCAATATCAATTGTTGGCTTTAAAATAAAATAAAAAATAACTGAGAAATGGCTAAGAACCGACAAGGTGGATAAGAACCGACAATGGAACTCCACATCACTACCGGTGGAAATAAATACCTGTAATAATGTCTATCACTGGAGGTGTAGTAGAAAACCCGGCAGTGATGTATAGATGCGGACCCGAAATCTTTACTCAAATTGGTTTACTCCTCTCTCGCGTCCGTCGCAACCTCTATCTCTCTCCGCCCTCTCTCGTCCCCAAATCTCGTCATTCCACCATGCTACTCCCCAACTCGCCAAGCTCCCCAAACCTCGTCAGACCACCTCCTGTGTTGCACACCGCCGCCCACGCGGTAACCCCGTTATACGCCGCCGGCCAAGTCGTGGAGGCGGTGCGGTGGTGCCCAGTCCAGTGCGGTAGCATCGCGGCTCCTAGGTCCCGGTGCGTGGTGACGGGGAATGGAGGCAGGTGAAGCACCACCCGTGGAGGCAATGGCGGCAGTGCTTGCTAAGGACGGGGCAATGACGTTCGCGGCTGTGCTCCTCTACTGCACACACTCCAAGCAGTAGATGGAGGCCGAATCAATAGGCGACGACGGTGTGTGTATCTGATTTGTTCGATCTATGTGATGCAAGCTTCGATTTCTTTTTTTCATTCTTGACTTTAATTGGCACAACAGTAGTCACAAAGAAGAAACATCTGCACACCAAGAAGTAATTTGCATTTGATTTACTAGGCAAATTCTCCGCGCGTTGATGCGGAAATTGCGAATTATTGGATTCTATGATATGAGGACGTGGTGAATAAAGTAGTCTTGCCAACATGACATTGCAATTGCATGTGCTAGTGAATTTTAATTGTATGTGTAGTGCATTGTCTAGTTGGACAACTTGCATTAAATTTTGCTTAGTTGATGTGATAGTGGATTGCCTTGTTGGATAGCTTGCATGTTGAGAGAATTAACTAGTGGGGTTTGTCTATATAAGAGATATAGATTCCATCCATCTCTCCATGATGCCTATAAAGTTCTCTAACTCTCAGATCCACAGTTGAGTGTAGCCAAATCATTGGCGCATGCGGCCTATGGTCTTTGATGGATCCATGGTGGACACGGCCAGATTTTATGGCGGGATGGGCTCAATCCGGCGGCATCTCCACTCTCTCTCCCTCTCATGGTTGTGCAAGCATTGCTCTTAGATCCACAGGAGTACTACCGCTGTTGCTGCAATGCCGGCAGTAACAAGCATGCTCCAGCAACGTTGTATTTCTTTTTTTCGAAAGGCTATCATTGCCGGTTGAAAAGAACCGGCAGTGGCAAGTCGTCCTCATCACTGCCGTTACCTTACTGCCGGTTTAGAATCCGACGGCGATAGGGTTATGGAACCAGCAGTGAGTGCTGGAATGTAGTATTGCGTGATTGGCATTCACGTGGAATTCTGGCTGGCATGCGGACAACAGCATGATGGATCAAGGATCATGACTATTTATATGTATCCTCGAGACCACTGTTACATCCCATAGCGTGTGTCTGGCCGGTCGATCCCGTACGCCCTGCTTTGTTTTTGGCAGGATCGATATGGATGGATCAGATAAGCATGTGAAGCCTAAGTGATGCACCAAGTGACAAGTAATTATCATGTCACGTAATTACTGGTTACAACCAATGCCGAGGTTTGGCCATACGTACCTTTTGATGACGTTTGAAAAATCTAAATTTGCATTTTATAAAGAAATTGTGACTATCAACAATTTCAAACCAAAAAGTAATCAACTATAATGCTCTAGATCACGTAGAGCTCTAAAAGTTTAGTATAAAATTCATATATCTGACTTTATATAAAAAAAATATGAATTATTGATTACGCAACTATTTCTAAAGGCCGCCTCTCAAAGAGTACCGCCCTTTAGAGGTGGACTCCTAGAATACCTCCATTAATAGGTATAGGTATTTTTGGAGGCAGATATTTTCTCGAGAACCATAAAAGAAGTGGCTCTTAAAAAGACCCACTTCTGTTAATTAGAAAGATTTAGAGCATCTCGAAGAGTTTGGTATTTTCCGTTCCCAAACCAAGGTGTTTACTGACTCCTAAAATAATATATAGAGAGAGAAAAAAATGGCAATCTGCAATAGTATACCATAAGGCCAGTCTCAATGGTGTTTCATGAGGGTTTCATGCACATTAAATACGTTGATGTGGCACTATATTAATGAAGAGAGATGATAGAGTTTCATGGGAGCAGAGAGCGTTTTATCCCCATGGAACTCTTATGCACTGTTTTTAAAAAATTAATGCATTAGAAACTATGCCATGAAACACCCACTGAGACTGGCCAATTAACTTCCCAAATATCTAATTTGTGGACCCACACACTAATCTTGCACGGTTTTGCTTTCCCCAGTGGCGACACGTCGCGATGCCCGACCCATCTAGCAGGACGCCGCTGCACCCCTTGCCCCTTGTGCCGATTAGCTGCCCCTTGTGCCGATTAGCAGCCGGCGGCAGCCAGGCAAGGCCCGCACCATGCAGATGCAGGTCGCCGTTCTTCCCAGCCTAGCGCCGGTACATCTGGATTTAAACTGCTATAATTACCATTTCTTTTTCATAAACCTTTGATCAACTAGTAGCGTGCAGTAGAAGCTAGCAGCAGCTCTAGCAGACAAGCACAGGTAGCAAATTGCCGACCAGCACCAGAACCGCAAACCGGGCAAATTACGGATGGGCACTACGAGATGCATGCGCATATTTGCGCGCAGATGAAGGTAAGTTGGGAATTGACAAAATATAGGGAAGATTACGGCAAAATGTTGGAGATGGTTTCTTTATTCTTCTAAAAAAACAAGGATGGAGAAGAGATATGCGGAACTCTTGGAGATGCTTTCTTGTCTTAGAGCATGTAACAAGCACAACGGAGGCCCACCGAATCTGAGAAGAAATTGGGCCAACTCAGATCCAGAAGAGGAGGAGCCGTCGCAACAAAACGCGTCTCGTGGGCCGAGGGGCCACGAGCCCGCTTATGAGGAGGGGCCGGCGCGCCCGCGCCGCCACGCCGGATACGGATAACGCTACGTCATCTGGACCAATTAAGAAAATAAGAGATAAATAAAATAGGAAGCAACGGATAGCGTCATATCGCTACTTGCTTAGGGGCTAAGTCTTGCAAAGACTATAAAGGTAAACCCTCATTTACTCGTTGCAATCAAGTAAGAGAAGGGGTTTCCCCTATCTACTCTACCTTCCTCTCTCACGCGCGCGACGTCAGTCCGCCGCCCCTACCCTAGCCGCCGCTGCCGCCAGGCCGCCGCCCAACCCTAGCCGCCGCATCCTCCGCGTCTCGCGCCGCAACCGTCGCAGCCTCACGTGCAGCCCTAGGGCGCTGTCCTACCCGTGCGTCGCAACCCACCACCGGCCAGCCACCGCGCCGCCTCCTCCTCCGCCCTCGTAAATCCATCTAGGCCCTCCACGTGTTAGCGTTACGCTGGACCTCTTATAGCTGGTATCAGACATCAGATCGATTCATGGCCGCCACCACCGCCATGAACAGCAACATCAAGGAGATCGGCAACGACATCAAAGCTGCACTCGTAGGTTTCAAGCACCAATTCCTATCTATGCTGCAGCAACGGGACAGCAATCAGATCGCCAACACCGTCACCATCAACGCCGACAACAACGGGCAGATTCATCTCCTCGGTGCCACCGACGTCATGATCCAACTCAGATTGGATCTGAATGATGTCATCAACATGGAGGACGTCACCAACGACGCCCACCAACTGCTCGATAAAGTGCCCGCCCAAGCGGATCACCACCTAGCAACCACGGCACCGTCTACAATAGCGTCATAGCATGCGGCAACGTTGCCGGAACATTTGCAACCTCATTTCCACCATCTCGGGGGTGTTGCTCGTGAAGGCTTCCTTTCTCCTGTGACTGATCAATTTAGACACGCCTTGATCGTATCCTTTTTGAAAGATGGTTGACTTGTACCTTTGCCTCGACTTGTACGTGGCAGCATCGGTTTGCCACGACTCAACTGACTTGGGGGTCACGGTGCTTGGGGGTCCTAGGGCCTCACTCAGCAAATGCGGCCACGGTGCTTGGGGGTCCTAGGGCCTCACTCAGCATGTCATGGCTCCTACGGACCTTGATTCTGTCCTTGGACATGGCAGCCTCGATGATGGCCTTCTCCACCTCCTCGAAGTGGGTCTCATTGTACTTGGTCGTGCCCTTCTTGAGCTTTTTTCAGAATATGGGCCAAAATATAGTCCTTTCCCCTGTAATCAATGCTTCCATATGGATCAGGTTGCCCGGCCGCCTTTCTAGCCTGTTCTTCTGCCCGCCACCGGGGCCTATAACCGGCAAAGCCAACCATGCCCAAGTGGTGCAGATGCTTGTTCTTCTTCACGACCATGCTGAACTTGGCACTCATCTCCTCTGCTTTAGGTGTTGTTCTCATTTTGTAGAATTCTTCCCATACAGGTACCTTTACCATGGTGTATTTCTCTAAGGGTCACCTCCCCTTCTTCACGAAGTCAACAATGATTAGCCCATAACTATCCACTGTAACCACTTGCGCTTCACCCACTAGCACTGAAAGATGGTTATGCATACGCTGGCCATAGTCAATGTTGAGGATCGGAGATCGGAGCAGCGGAGGCAGCACACCTCTCTTTTCATTTCTTTTCGGACTATAACCACTGATAAGTTATTTCTGGCCTTAGCTGAATCGCTTCTGTAGGACAAGGGCGGAGGCTTCGACCGCTGAGTCGGAGGTCTTTGACTTACCAGGAAGAGGCCTCTGCTTGGGACCGTACGGCGACCGGGCCATGACGGGCGGAGGTCATAGAGTGGCCGGCGGAGGTCTTCTCCGCTGGCGTGCTGCGCCATGCAAGGGACCCAGCGGAGGTCATGAGGCGCTCAGCGGAGGCTGCTGAAGTTGGTGGAGGCTCCCCTAGGGAGGCATGAAGGCAAAGACTACAAGGGCTAGACGGCCCAGTAAGTGTCCATGGGACGTGAGAATGGAAAGGAGGACTTATGGCCCATGGGTCGGAGCATGATGAAGGGAGACACAAGTGCCCTTAAGGGGCCCACCTGTAATAGAGTTAGCTTTTAGGGTTACCGACTTCTTAAGAGGGCATTTATGTACTTTCGACCGTAGTCAAATGGGTCACTATAAAAGGCGATGACCCCCACTATTGTAAAGGCAGTTGTCATCTAGTAGTTGTGATCACACCTACCCGGGACCCACCGTTGTAATCCTCTATTTATTATTATAATGGGCTGACCCCTATCAGACCATTCTAAACCTACTGGAACCATGTTCCAACAGTCAAGCTCTCATGTTTCCTTGACCTGCCCATAGTATTGTGTCCTCTTGTTCGTGGATTCATCGATGCCCTCATATCGAACACCACTCTAGGTCGCGCTCTTCTTGTCCTTGTACTTTGTGTGGAACCTGTACCCCTTGATGACATACCCTTGTCACATGGTGATTTGGTTGGATGGGCCTAGCGCAAGCACCTACCCGGGACCCACCGTTGTAATCCTCTATTTATTATTATAATGGGCTGACCCCTATCAGACCATTCTAAACCTACTGGAACCATGTTCCAACAGTCAAGCTCTCATGTTTCCTCGACCTGCCCATAGTATTGTGTCCTCTTGTTCGTGGATTCATCGATGCCCTCATATCGAACACCACTCTAGGTCGCGCTCTTCTTGTCCTTGTACTTTGTGTGGAACCTGTACCCCTTGATGTCATACCCTTGTCACATGGTGATTTGGTTGGATGGGCCTAGCGCAAGACTCTTAACAGTCTCTGTATCTTCATTAGGGCATCCTTTAAGGGGTATGTGTTTCTATTTGAGCCAGTCCATGAAGGTGCTCTTATGATGGTTCTAGACCCAAGCCTCTGTTCGCTGCCCATCATGAGCGGTGCGGATCCCTTATAGATGCACTTCAAGGTATTTGTCCATGCTCACTAACTGGTGAAGGATTGTGCAATGAGCTTGTTCCACATCTTTGTTTGTTATATCGGTGCGTACTTTTTCGGCCAATGCACCATATCCCCGTGCTTCTGCCTTCGTGCGGATGGACAAGTAGCCCAGTCGCCCTCCCATCCTTTATGTACCTCATACACTAGTCCACAGCCTCATCGGTTGTGTATGGCTCGAACATAGAGCCCTCTGGTGAGCATGGTTATGGACATACCTGTTGAGGGTGGACATAAACCGCTCGTACGTCCACATCTGGTCGACCATGTGCATCATCAGGTGTGGCATAATGTTAAAGTAATACGGTGGTAAGCACATCTTGAGCTAGCAAAGGGTCTCCACAATTAACACCTACAGGGTAGGTAGGTCAGCCTTACTGATGACCTTCTAGGTGATGTGGTTAAAGAAGTATCGCAACCTTGTGATCACCATCTTCACATAAACTGGATGGATAGCCCGGATCCCATGTGAGGCCTTTCATGGAGACAAGGCTCTTGATTTTAGAAAGGTGTCAAGACCTTGATACCACTCATCAAATTTAGAAAGGTCGTCCTCTCATCATGCGTTAGGTTGTAGGTTTGCCCGGGTGAGGGTCGTGCCTAATGCCCTGGTTGACAAGATCCGTCCGTGACTTGAGAGCATCCTTCGTCTTGCCCGGGATGTCCAAGCAGGACACCGATGGTGTTTTTGAACACATTCTTCTCGAGGTGCATGCAGTCGATGGCATGGGGTGTGTGCAGTGTTTTCCAGTACGTCGACAAGTACTTGAAGAAAATTGACTTCTTCTTGGAAGGAACAGCGGGGACAACAGGGGGTGCCTCCTTGTCATCGTCTTGCTTTCACTTCCTTGTCTGTTTTGTCCCCTCTTCGGGCATCTTCTTCTTCCTCTTTTCGAATTCAACCTGATCCAAGTCCTTAACCATCTCATACATCTTTGGCCCCCAACTAGTCTGCGCTGGTTCTTCATACTGTGACTCATCCTGATCGTCAAAGAATTTATTCATAACACTTCTTCTATACTTGTGCTTTTTGCTAAGGAACCGTTTGTGCCTAGTGTACACCATCTTGTTGGATCCCTTGAGGTAAGTGCAGCAGGTCCCATTGCAAATTATGTAGCTGGTCTTCCCTTTGATCTGCCCTGACAATGAGAAGAGACCGGGGTAATCGATGATGGTGACAATGATGATGGCTCTTAAGGTGAACTTCTCCTTGCAATACACATCCACCATCTAGAGCCCAACATCAAATAACAACTACATTCCCTCCATGAACAGCTCTAGGAACACATCCATATCATTGCCGAGCTGCCACGGTCCTGAGATAAGCTTGGTCAGCATCAGGTACCTGCGCTTCTAAAACAGATGGGGAGGTAGGTAGTAGATGGTTAGTAGGACCGGCTAGGTGTTGTGCAAGTTGCTAAGCTCACCGAAAGGGTTCATCCCATCAATACTCAATGTGAACTGAATGTTTCTGGGCTTATCGCCAAATGCCTGGTTTTGCCGCCGTGACGCAGGAGGACATTATTGGCGGCCAGGACCTGCACGCCGAGGTACTTGACGTCGCAGTCGAACTGGTTGATGGACCAGCCCGTGCCGTCCAGCGCGCCGGCATTGGTGGCTAAGTAGTCCAGGTACTGCGACTCGCCGGTTCTTGGGTCAAGTCGGTATGCCTAACAACTCGTCATCATGTCCGGCCTCATCCAGCAATCGTGGTCCGAGTCACCATTACCGGCCTCGCCTTCGTGACGCAGCAGTCCGGGCGACAGACGTGTTGCGGCGGCGAGCGCCACGGCGAGGCCAGCAAGGACGACGGCCATGAAGTCCACCACCGCGCCGCGCCCTCCCTCTTCCTCTTCTTCCGATCGCGCACGGCGGCTCGCCGGTGATCCGGTCGTTTGGCGTTCAGGACCAACCAAAGGCGTACGGGGCGTTCGGCGCGGTGGAGGGCACGCCGTTCTCGTTCCCGGTGGGCAGAGGCGTCATCGTCGGCTCTGCTGCAGGAGGAGCAGATGGCAGCTTGACGCCTTCTGCCTCTACGTCGCGTCGCTGCGCCCAGAAACCATGTACCTCGTCCTCTAGCCATGGTCGAGGGCGCCCCAGAAGCAGCTAGCCGAGAAAGGAAGGGAACGGCAAAATAGGATCGGATGTGGGTGGAAAAGTACTGATGTACCCTTAATTACAACTCCTAATCAAAAGCTGCCGCAAATTTTTTTTAATGGGAGGAACCATTCTCATCAGATAAAGTAGCTTACGTTTGACCAAGTTTCTAGTGAATAATATTCATATTTATAGCTCTAAATTAATTTATTATAAAAAATATTTTGTAAATAATCTAATGATGTTTTTTGATATTGTAATTATTTATATTTTTTATCTATAATTAGTCAAATTTGGTGGACTTATTGCAGGAGGGAGTACGAAACCGTGAAACGAAACTATTATCCCATTGATATAGGTTGTTTCATGTTGCAGTTTTCAAGATTAGTAGTATTGGAAACAATGACATGAAACGTTGCATTGGGAGACTGGCCTGACTGAGGTGAGTGTCTTTGCGTTGGTTTGCTGCCTCTATTCGTTGACAACTAAAATTAGCACTTCGTAGATGAAGACAAAAGCTTACCTAGCCGAGTTGTATTTAATTTGGTTTTTGAAGTAAAGGATATACCCTGGTGTTTAAATAAAGGGGCTGTTGCGTTTCTACCCTTGTTTTAAAAGCCAGTTTTGATTTTACCCTTGCTTTTCGCCATGTTGCATTTTTACCCTCGCTTTGCAAAAACGAACGCTCAATCTACCCCTACTCTGTTAACAGCGGCTCACGGTGTTAAAAGGGCTTGGCAAGGACAAGTTTGCCCTTGCGAAAATACCCTTACTTTTCTTAGTTCATTATGATTTTACTCATGTTTTCTAAAAAAGTTGATAGCAACATTGGACAAGTTGTTACTATAATTCCACACAACAGGCAAATATAGATAGATAATATGACGTCAAAAGAATGCGTAGCAAAAGCGCAGCAACCATCATCCAACATACGCATCCATCATCCAACATACTCAAACCATCATTCCATCATCCAACATGTTGAGGAACTTCATGACCTGCTCCCCTCACGGTCACAAAACTGGGTCCCTTATACTTAATAGACTCAATGAAAGGTTAGCACACCATTTTCGAGGGGAAAAAAAGAAAGGTTAGCACACCCTGTGATATGCTGAAACAAAGTAGATGCGGCATCCTGTGAATTAAAATTGCTTAGGAATGCCAAATGCAGATTGTGAAACTTCTTTCCCAAGGAGCTTTTGCTGAAACAAAGTAGATGCGGCATCCTGTGAATTAAAATTGCTTAGGAATGCCAAATGCAGATTGTGAAACTTCTTTCCCAAGGAGCTTTCTATGTCCAGTGGTTCCATTCCCTAGCACTAATATCTCAATCTTTGAGTACCATTCAAGGAGCAATTGAAATCAAATTAGCTGGACGACTGGCCCCTCGAGTGCGCGCTCACCGGCGGCGACACCGGCGCGGGCATGGCGGCGGCGCCCGTGGATGACGGCCGCTTCGCGTCGTCCGCCGCCGCGGGGCGCCGGATCTCCTTGAGCAGCGCAACGTCCTTCATCGCGGGCCTGTCGTCCGCGCGGCGCGACACGCAGAGCGCGGCCACGGACAACACCTGCCGCATCTCGTGCACGTCCGCCTCGCCCGCCCTGGCGCCCAGCCGCGCGTCCAGGAGCTCGGCCGCGTCGTGCTTGGCCTGCACGTGCTCGCGCACCCACTGCACTAGGTGCGCGCTGGCCGCGAACATGAGCCGCCTGGCCGCGCGCCAGCGCCCGCGCGAGCTGGCCTGGCCGCGAGCCGCCTCCAGACCGGCCACGAGCGCCGCGCAAACCTGCTGCGCGAGATGAGGAGGCTGGGGCAAACCCTAGCCCGCCGTTCCTGTGCTAGACTAGGACGGCCGGGGAAACACGCGAGAATAGGAGAGGGGAACGGTGAGAAGAGATGAAGACAGGGCATTTTTGTCCCAAAAATTGTTACCTTGCCTTTTTCTTTTTCTTTTTAAATTTTTTTTTTAGCAAAACAGCTAACAGAGTTTAAAGAAGGGTAGACTGGGTGTTCGTTTTAACAGAACAATGGTAAAAACGCAACATGACAAAAAGCGAGGGTAAAATCAAAACTGGCTTTCAAAACAAGGGTAGAAACGCAATAGCCCCTTAAATAAAATTAGACAGCCGATCCAGCAGGAAGTTAGCATAGGTGCTGGTGCTGCACAGGAGAAAGGTGTGTACACGTGAGTCGTGCTGCTGCTTGAGTTTGCATGCTGGGCTTGATCATTCTTGAAGAACTTTTGTGAATATAACAAGTCACGACAAAAGAAATGATATTTTTCATAAGAATTTGATTAAGACGAATGGTCAAGCTATGTGTCAAAAAAGTCAAACGACTTACAATTTGAGATGTAGAACGAAAGTATAACTGAAAATTAGATCCTTGCAATCTTGGGTTTCCCATGTAACATATTGTATAAGTATTGGAGACGGGCTCTCAATGGTTCAGGCTAAGTCCAAACACCTTATATAATTTAAAGGGTTAAAACAAATCTACTATTATAATATTCCTTTATTTTCTTTTACTTTTCGCAAGTAGGTCAGTTTTGATGCTTTGCTAGTTTTCATCACCCTTTGTTGTTATTGCTCATAAACCAGCCGATTCTTTTCTTCGCCATAATTGGAGAATTTATCTTTTTACAAGTTTGCTCAAAAACTAGTCTATGACGCTTCTTTAAAAGTGCAGCAATCTATTCTTTGGCGGCTCATAGAGGTGGTTGATTAACATTGAGGAATGTTCAATGAAACAGACTTGGGTGCTGTTGGAGTATCCTCCTTTCATTGACTAATTCGAGTAGACCGGAACAAATAGTACTAGAAAAAAGGCAAAGAATAACTCACTGTTTATCTTTCTTTTTTCAAATTTTATTCCAATATTTGTCAACGTGTAGTCCAAAATTTTATCGGCTACATAGTGGTCAGTAGTGGATAGTAGCTTTGGACTGTAGCTGGGTGACTGTGATATATGTAACATGTGGACGTTTTGCCAGAGAATGGAGACTTATACTATTCTAAACTATGACAAGTAACAACTCCAAAAACGTGGGGCACGTGTTCGAGCAGCCGTCTCATCTCATGTAAGGGGCAAGTTGGCCTACCATTTGAATCTCAGAGGCACATAGTTGTCAGTAGTGCTAAAAAACGTAACATGTCAAATATATCACCCGTGTCCACTTCATCTCCTGTCCTCTTCATTCATGTCCTCCTCCGGCCGTGTCCTCCTCCATACAGGAGATAGAAGATTTGCCGAGTGCTCAGCTCTTTGTCGAGTGCCAAAAATCGGGCATTTGGCAAAGAAGTTCTTTGCCGAGTGCCAGCCAGTCAACACTCGGCTAAGAAAAAGCACTCGACAAAGATTTTCTTTGCCGGGTGCCAAGATTGACACTTGGCAAAGAGCTTCTTTGCCGAGTATCAAAAATGCACTCGCAAAAAGCTTTGTGACACTCGGTAAAGAGATTTTTAAAAATACATTTTGAAGTAGTTAATTAACTCAAATGAAAAAAATTTCAACTACAAAGTTGTTTAACTCATCAAGATCTATAACCTTAATTTTGATCATTTCCTCATTTGACAAACTGAAAGTAAATTTGTTCACAAATCTTACATGTCTCTCTCGTAGTTTATGAAACTACAAGAGATATATAAGATTTGTGAACTATGTTAAAACCCACCACGTTGGATGAGCAAATAATCAAACACCCAAAATAAAGTTTGTAGACCATTAGAAGTTATGAAATATTATAGTTGAAAACTTTTTCATTTGAGTTCATCTTGCCATGCTAAACCTACATTTGAATTTCAAAATTTGAATTTTTTAAATGACCTCGGATGGAAAAACACCCAAAATAAAGTTTGTAGATCTCGAAAAGTTATAAAACTTTGTAGCTATAAACTTTTTCATTTGAGTTCATCTTGCCATGCTAACCCTACGTCTGAATTTCTCAAATTTGAAATTCAAATTTCATAAATGACCTCAGATGAAAAAACTTTCTAAATGAAAAGTGTAGATATCGAAAAGTTATGAAACTTAGTAGTTGACCACTTTTTGATTTAGATTCATTTAGTACCTGAAACAAGAAAATTACTCTAGTGATAGTATAGTGCGGTGGTTAAGGCGGGAGATGCGCGCGACGAGGTCACGAGTTCGAATCCCACCGGCCTCGAAGCGTGCGATTTTTCATGCGGGACACGGGCGGGTGTTGGTCGGTGGGTCCCTCCACCAATTTAAAAAGTTTTTTTAATTATTTTCAAGTTTTTTCTGATTTTTTTTTGAAAATTTTCTTTGCTGAATGTCGTCTCGGCGCTCGGCAAAGCGAGTGTCCGACATCCGGCACTCGCGGCAGAGGCTCTTTACCGTGAACCCGTAGTGCCATGTCCCCTCCTTGTAGTTACAATCCATGTCCTCGAAGTCCTCTCCATCCATGTCCTTGCCATCAAAGTATGCTGAGATTTGATATAAATTTCTAACTGAAAATTGGATCCTTGCTTTTTGGGGTGTCCCATGTAAGAGCATCTCCAAGAGTTGCAAAGAAATTCTTTCCAAAACTAGAGAGTTTGTCAACTTGCCAAAAAGTATTGGGAGGAATAAATAAGATCATCTGTAGTATTTTCTAATAATTCCTTTCTAAAATATACTCCCTCTGTCTCTAAAATAATCAATTCCTAGCAACTTTAGGACAGATTAGGAAAAAAAGACTATGTTAACCCTGACTGGACATTAATATCTGTGCAATTGCACAGAACATTTGAGTATTCTACTACAACTAAGAGGTGTAATTTGGAGTATTCAAAGTATATTAAATGTCGTTGCACGTGGTCCAACACTCAAATTGGAAGGGGATTGGGGAATTTGGCAGTAGGCGGCGTGAAAGAGAGACGGTAGGTGATGTGATTTAACGTGACCAAGACTTCGAGGAGGAATAAATTGGATCTTCCGCTCTAGAAATTGATTCTTTTTTAGCCAAAAAATTGTTCTAGTAATTGATTGTTTCATGGACATAGGGAGTAGAAGACAATTTTACATCAGGAATTCTATAATACTTTTAAATTTTCATAACTACTTTTATATATTCGCTCTATTATTAATTTTGCATCAAGAACCCTTTCCTACACTTTATTATTTCCAACTCCTTTCCACCTTTTAGACAATGCGCTGTGAGAGCGTGTGTCGAGCGATCTACACATATATCCACACATTTGGTGAGTTTTTTCCATGTGCCAAAAAATTGGGAGGTGAGATTGGGAACTCTTATTAGGGACGAGGTTTTTTCATTATTGCCAAAAATCCTAGGTTGGGAAGCTTTATTGTTTTTTTTTTTTTTTGAGATGCTTTACTGGGAAACTCTTGTGATGCTCTCTAATGTACTATTAGTACTGGAGATGAGGTCACAATCAACTCAAAACAAATCTACTGTTATCATGTTCCTTTATTTTCTTCTACTTTTTGCATGTAAGTCAGTAGTCATGTTTTGCTAGTATCCATCACCCTTTCTTTTGCTGTTCTTGCTCCTAAAATAGCCGGTTCTATTCTTCGCTGTAATTAAAGAATTTATCTTTTTACTAGTTTGCTCGAAAACAAGTCCATCACGCTTCTATGAATGTGTATCTGTCTATTCATTGGCGGCTCCTAACATTGAGGAGTGTTCAACGAAACGACAGACCTGGGTACTCTTGGACTATCCTCTTTTCGCCATAAACTTTTCTATGGAATAGTCAAGTTTTGTTCGGCAGCTACATCAGTCCAAAAACTTTATTCAGACGGTTTATCATTTTTTTCAAACTTTATTCCAATATACGTGTCAACATGTAGTCCAAAGTTTATTGTCTACGTACTTGTCAGTAGTGGACAGTGACTTTGAACTGTAACCGGGTGACGGTGATATATGTAACAGAGGGACCTTCTGCCAGAAAATGAAGATTTCAGTATTCTATGGCCTTGTTTAGATTGAGGCAAAATTCTAAGTTTTTTCACTCTCTCTCTATCACATCAATCTTTGGACCCATGCATGGAGCACTAAATATAGGTAAAAAAACTAATTGCACAGTTTGGTTGTAAATCGTGAGACGAATCTTTTGAGCCTAATTAATCTATGATTGGACAATATTTGCCAAAAACAAACAAAAGTGCTACAGTGTCCAAATTACAAAAATCTGCAATCTAAACAAGGCCTATGACTCCAAAAACTTACACCACATATTAACTGGGACACGTGTTCGAGCGGCCACCTTAGGTAAGAGGCACCTTGGTCAACCATTTATCTCAGGGGCACATAATTAATTTGTCAGTAGTGGTCCAAAAATGTAACGTTACATATATTGTCCGTGTCTCCCGCATCCTGGCCTATTCTTATCTCGAGGCAAAGTGAGGCCGGATCCGGCGAGCGATGGCGTGACGCGTGAATGGGCTTGTGGGGCCGTGGATGGGCTCGCCGGGGCTATCCATGGATATTTCTTTCTTTTCTTGTTTTTTTAATTCAATCTACTAAGGAGGGCACGGAAACTACTCAGATAAGGTCATGATTAACCGTGACCTTTGGTTCAAGGCGATTGAAAATCCATTCAAGGTGATTGGAAATCCGCTTCAGTTAATGCTTTTTGCCCTCCTTAGTAAAGATTTCTATAGTAGTCCACGTTTGGCGAGTCTCCGAGCCACATGAAAAGCATATACTTCTATTCCCAACATCTCTAAGCTCTTTGCCCATGTTCTCCAATTCGTCGCTCACCAACATTGTCAAGCCTCACTTCTATTGCGTTAGCTTGTATCCTTTGGAATCCTTGGATTCTGATGAACACAACAAAACCTTGTACGCCTTCCAACTCCTTGGGGCCTGAGGAGACATGCATGAACACAACAAACCATGTCATCCATGAGTTAGTTTCATCGAGTGGTGAACCCTGACAGTAACGTGGTGGTCACAAGGACACTTAACATAGTGGTTCGCCAAGAAAAATATGTAACACACCCATGGAGCAAGGCTCAAGCCAATATAAAGTGTTTTCCACAACAGCTCATATTTGTTGAGGACGTAGTTCTTGTGGAACAATTGAGGATCCCATTTTTCTCGTCACCCTTGAAAATACCGTGCCCAGTTTACATTTGATGCCAAGGAAGAAGGAACTCAAATCAATAGAGGATTTGTCGACAACATCGGTGTCTTCTCTAGGCAGCACATCTGGCATGGGCAAGATTTACTGCCGCTAGGCCTTCTCTATTCATTATTCAATGATGGGTTTAGGCTAGTGTTGGGGGCAGGAGTGGAATTGGCCACCCCGTCCCCCCTAATCGTATACGCCTCATGTGTTTGATGTGCGCAGGTACGGGCGATAGCGCAGGAAGACGCGCATCCGGCGTCAGCGCCAGGCGGAAGGCGCGCATCCAGCGTCTGCGCCAGGCGGATGCCCCGATAGCGCGAGAAGTTGCGCATCCGGCGTCAGCTCCAGGCGGATGATCCGATAGCGCGAGAAGGCGCGCATCCGGCGTCGCCTCCGAGCGGAAACCCCGAAAGCGCGAGAAGGCGCGCATCCGCGTCGGCGCGGCGGAAACCCCGAGCGCGAGAAGGCGCGCATCCGGCGTCGGCGCCAGCGGAAGCTCCGATAGCACGGGAAGGTGCGCATCCGGCGTCGACGGTCGCCGGGAGGAAATCCCGATAGCGCGAGAAGGCGCGCATCCGGCTTGAGACCGGACGCATCGGCGGCGGGCGAAAGGAGAGCCCGGATGTGTCTTGGTCGGTGGTTAACCGACAAATGTGGGCCCTCGGGCCATTTACTTGTCTCGCCCGTGGTCGGCTTCTCCTGTACGTTGAAATTAGGGTTGCCAGGGGCATTCTTGTACAAAACGCAACACGACTTCCTATAAGTAGACCCCTCGTGGGACGTTGTAAAGGACTTCTGGACTCCGTGCGTTTTAGCCGGAGCACAAGGAATATAAGGTTCGTGTTGTTCGTTTCGTTTGGTAGTTCTACTTTTCTTTTACCTCCTGTTTGGGTCCTTCGGGGGGGCAACCCCAAAGGGCCAAAACAACATTGGCGCCCACCGTGGTTGGCGCACGGACTTGTCATGCCACCAAAGGGAAAAGCTAGAGGTTCAGCTATCAGGAAGCCAATGCCATCCGTTGAAGAAACTGCTCCTTCAACTGCAAACGGCTCGGATCCACCACGCACTGAGCTCATTGCGTCGGGCTCAGCGGTTCCTCCGCCGATTCCGGCTCCTCAGCAAGCGGATCCGGCCATCGAGGACAACGTGATCGGGTCAGTCGCCGGAATGCAGGATCGCCCAAGGAGGGCCGTCGCCGCCGAAGTGGCTACGGATGACGCCGAGGTCGAGCGGAGCACGAAGCCCCGAATGTGATGGACGAGTTGATGCTACGGAATTCCAAGCTCCTAAAGATGCTTGGATGAGCACACTTCAAGAATTGAAGAACCGAAAACGTATCGGGATCGGCCTACGGGAGACATCGAAGCAAGGAACGAATATCGGCAACTCAAGTGGCGGTCGACCAAGCGGCCGGGGAGGCGTAAAGGTTACGGCGGGAGATTCGGGCACTCGGCGCAAGGGCCGAAACCGAAAGTGAAGTCGTACTTGGGATCGGCCTCGGGCAAGGGGGTACCGGACTCGATTGACATGGCATCCCCGTTGTCCCCGAACTGAGAAATACCCATGGCCACCCGGTTACAAGCCTAAGATCCCGCATTTCAACGGCAAATCTAATCCAAGAAGGTTCATATCAAGCTATGAGGCTGCAATATATTCGGCAGTGGCAACGAGGCCTTGTTAGCCAAAACTTTGATCTTGGCCATGCAAGATGTGGCGCACGACCTGGTTCATGTCGTTGCGGCCCTTGTCCATCCGGTCATGGAGACGAGGCAAAAGAGGAGCCGTTGGCAACATTTCGGGGCCTTCGGCCGACAAGAAAACCATTATGGACTTGCTCACCTTGCATCAACCGGACGATGAGCCAATGGCCAAGTACCTGGAGCGTATCATTCAGACGAGGGCACAAGTTCCGAATGTGTCCGACGAAACGGTCATCGCATCGGCCATCAGAGGCCTCAAGATCGGGCCGTGCGCAGAAGTGTTAACCAGGGAGGTACCCAAAACTGTGAAACAGTTGTTTGATGAAATGCGAAAGTTCGCCATATCAGAAGAAGACCTGCAGAAGCGCAAGGTCTCCAGGAATAGCCTCAAGCAAAACACCCCGAAACAAACCGAACGAATCGCGAGAGGTGGGGGCCCAATCAAGGCTATGTCAACAACCTCCGGAAGAGTCGCCCAACCGGGCACCCCGAAGCGGCATGACAGCCGGTCGTCTCGGGAAAACCGAGGCGGAGGTCGCGGGACCGGGAGGACGGGGAAACAGAGGCGGACGTGGACGAGGGCGCAATGGTGGCGCCCCAAAAACACCATATTGTTGCGTATGCGGCGAAAACAAAGGCCATTTCACCAGAGACTGCAAATACACGCAGCAGGCCAAAGAGCAAAAGGAAAGAGATGACGCCATAGGGAAAACCGAAACCGCAAAGCACGTATTCCACACGGGACCGTCACAACCCTACGCTTTCCCCCATCAAATGGCCGCTTTCCAGTCTGGGCAGCCAGGGAATCCGTACCTCGCCCCAAATGTTCATGCACATTGGGGAGGGTCGCCAAGCATACAAGACCAACAATACCAAGGCCGATGATCGCGCATCCGATGCCGATGTCGGCCGTGTCTTCCTCCGCCTACCGAGAATAGACAAGCGAAGCGGCCACAAGGCAGGAAACTTCCAAGGAGTTGCAGATCGTACACACTGTAGCACCCGCGAATGTGATGCCATCCAACGGGCACATATACGCCATCATTGGAGTTCCAATATAGAGCACGACAGCAAGAGAACGCGAAGAGAATATCAGAGGCGCGTAATGGCTGTATCATCAGCCGCTCCGGCGACTCGGGCCGCGTGGAAGCTACAGCCCATCACCTTCACTGAAGAGGATAATCAGATCCGGGATTACCCGCACTATGACGCTTTCGTGGCAACCGCTTTCGTAGGTGGGTACACTTTACACAACATTCTTATTGACAACGGGAATACCCATATACGGCAATCTTCGGAAGAGGAATCATAAACAAGTTTGACATCATAATCAAGCAGAGCTACCTATGCATGAAGCTGCCTTCCCCTTTTGGGGTAATCACGGTGCATGGCGATCAAATCGCAGCCAGAAAGATAGATGGCAAACCAATACCGGGTTACAGCATGGTGCACGAGGTAAAAAAGCCTGCAAGGAAAGAGGATATTAATGAAGCCCCAGAGCGGAAAGAGTGGAGAGCAGAGCCAGACGAGGGCACGAGAAGAGTGCCTTTATCGGCAAACCGCCCGGATCAGTGCGTGCATATCGGGGCAAGTCTTTCGAACGACGCTTCGGAGCTGCTAGCATTTCGGGCCGAGAATAAGGACGTATTCGCGTGGACCACTAAAGACCTCAAGGGGGTTGACGGGGAATTGGCACGGCACGGCCTCAACGTCGGCAAAACAAGAAAGCCACGGAAGCAAAAGTTGAGGAAGATGTCATCCGAAAGAGCAGACGGCAGGCCGCCATGAAGTACAAAGGCTCTTGGACGCGGATGTGATCGGAGCCGGTGCGATCCGAATGGCTAGCCAATGTGGTAATGGTCAAGAAGAAAAGTGGCAAATGGCGCATGTGCGTGGATTTCACAGATCTAAACAAACACGCCCGAAAGACCCATACCCACTACCGTGGATCGACAAGCTAGTCGATATCGCGTCCGGTTGCGGCCGTTAAGTTTACTTGGATTGTTTCTCGGGGTACCATCGATATGGCTGAATGAAGAGGATCGGAGAAAACGAGTTTCATCACTCCCGGGGGAACCTTTTGCTACAAGCGCATGCACGAGGGACCGCAACGCCGGCCCTACCTTCTCCCGAATGACGGGACGAGGTCTTTAGGGAGCGAAAAAGAGGAAAAACCTGGTCGCTTACGTGGATGATATAGTGGTGAAAAGCGATAAGAAAAGCACACATCATCGAGGATCTAAAGGAAACTTTTGTGAACCTTCGAGCAAGCGGACGAAGCTAAACCCGGAAAAATGCATATTCGGGGTGAGCAAGGGCAAGATTTTGGGATGTCGGTATCCGCCAGGCATAGAAGCTAACCCGGACAAGATTGCCGCTATTGTGAACATGAGTCCGCCCGAGACCAAAAAGCAGGTGCGAAGCTCACCGCGGGATCGCCGCTGGGGAGGTTCATATCCGAGCGCGGAACGGGGTCTTCCGTTTTTTCGCATCCTAAAAAATTCGAAGGTTTCGGATGGGGCCCGGCTCGGCGGCAAGCATTCGATGACCTAAAAGCTTACCCGTCAAAGGCCACAACATTATCAAGCCCATCGCTAGATGCGACCTGTTACTATACATAGCGGCGTCCACGCCGCGGTGAGCGGTTCGTGGAAGAAAAAGAGAACGAGGGGAAGTTACAGGCGGTTCCCAATCTGCTTCGTATCGAAGCGTTGACATCGGCGAAGGCAAACTATTCGTAGCTGGAGAAAATCGCATATGCGGTGGTCATGGCGTCGCGGAAGCTCAAGCACTATTTTCGGCTCATCACATTCGGGTTTTGTCCGCTCGGCCCCTAGAAGTCCCGTTCGAAACGCAGGCGGTAGGCCGGATAGGCAAGTGGGCGTCCGGAGCGAACGAATATGTCATTGACTTCGAGCACGATCGGCCATCAAGTCACGGGTCATAGCGGACTTTATCGCGGATTGGACCCCATGTGGGGACAACACCACCCTCGGCTTCGAGGAACCGTAATGGACCGTGCACACGGATGGGGCATGGTGCTCACCGGGAGCGAGCATATCCGCGGTATTGACACCTCCAATCGGCCCAAAGCTGCGATACGCGGCAAAGGCTACTGATATCGCACCACCAACAACACAGCCCGAATACGAGCGGTTCTGCTGGGTCTCGGAAACTCCGAGCGCTAGGAATCCGCAGATGCGTCATCAAGTCTCGATTCGCAAGTAATTGTGGGGCACATCCGAAAGGAATACACAAAGAAAGGAACCGGCTCGGCCAAGTATCCGGAAGCCGTTCGGCGAATGGAGAAATATTTCCTTGGTTTAACCTTGCAATACATTCCAAGGGCGGACAACACGGGCGTACGCGCCGGCAAAAGCTGCAGCCCAAAACACCCCTTGCCCGCCGATGTTTTCTACCAAGTCTTGATGCCCGCGGTGCGGACGGAGGAGGAACGATCGGCGGTAATTCACGCTATCGCGAGTGACGACCGGAGAGCACCGATATGGGCATTCATCTCTCGGAACTTATGAGCCGGAGACAGAAGCAACAACAAAGGATGGAGTCGAGAACCAAGCAATACTCCATAATCGGAGAGAATCTGTACAAGGAGGGAGTGGTAGCACCACTACTGAAGTGCATCAGCCGGAACGAGGGGTCCAGCTTTTGCACGATATACATTCGGGAACTTGCGGGGCCCACAGAGGTCCGCATGAAATCGCTCACAGAGCAATGAGACAAGGCTTTTATTGGCCAACCGCTGTCGAGGACGCCAAGCGACTGGTGAAATCGTGCCAGGGCTGCCAGAAGTTCGCAAAACACCAGAGGGCCCCAGCAAATCTAACCTCCCCGATATGTCCAACTTGGCCGCTACAGAGATGGGGCATCGACATAGTCGGACCGCTCCCGCCGGCGCCTGGGAATCTGAAATTCACTGCAGTGGCACTGGAATACTTCACCAAATAGGTTGAAGCTAAAGCGTTGGCGACAATATCATCTGGCACCTTAGTCAGCTTCGTGTGGCAAAGAATCGTCTGCAGATTCGGGGTTCCATCCTACATAACAGTGGACAACGGGAAGCGGTTTGACCGCACCAAGTTCAAAACTTTACGTGAAGACACGGGGATCAAACGACGTTTGCTTCGTAAATCACCCGAGAATCGAATGGCGCGGTTGAACGGGTTAACGGTGACATATTCACTACCATATCAAAGACCCTTGAAAACACCGAAAAGAAAGGTAGATGGGCTCAGGAGTTAACAGATACGGTTTGGGGGCACAATATATCCAAGTCACGTGCAACTGGTTTCACGCCTTTTAGACTCCTATTCGGGGAGGAAGCCATTACCCCGGAAGAGGTGCGGCTCGGATCTTTCCGAACCGAAATCATGGCTACTACGCCAGAACAACGATACTCTCAGCTTGAAGCAGTTGACTCGCTAAGGCTACAAGCGTCGGAGAACCTCGACAGATACCATCAGGAAACAAAGACTTGGAGAGACAAAAAGTGCTGAGGCAGGTCATCAACCCAGGAGATATGGTCCTCATTCGGCAACCCGACAAGCAAGGCAAATTGCAATCGCCGTGGTACGGGCCGTACATCGTCGCGAGAATGGTAAAAGAAGGAGTCTACACGCGGTGAAGGAGGACGGCACGAGTCCAGGCCACACCTGGAACGCCGACAACCTACGCCGTTTTTACCCATGAAATTGCCCCACGGGGGTTGTAATTTTCTTTTCTTAATTCTCGAAACACAATTCGGGGCGCGCTCTTTTTCCTCACAGGGGAAGCCTTTTCAGAGGTGTGAGGTTTTTTAATGAGGCGTCCCTATGTACCCCTGTTTTATGCTTTTCAATTCACGTTTCCCCTAAAGTGTGGAGGCGTAACGATTTCTCCGATCCGAAAAAGTCAGTGACATATATGTCACTGACCCTATTCGGAGAAGTTTTTGTCAGGTTGCAAGCAACCAAAAGCCAAAAACGGCTAGCAATGTCAGCAAAAATGCTGAAGCATCACGAATGCGTCAAACAACCCAAATGCACGAAACAAAACGCTGCAGGCGAACTCGGCAAAAAACTGCTGAAGTATCGCGAAATTGGCAACAAGCCAAATGAGTGCAAACAACGCCTCAGGTCAAAATAGCCTCGGGGATAAAGACCCGAAGGCAATGATGACGCCAAGCTTCTTATTCATCATATTCTGGCGGTGTAATTACACTGAAGGCGCTTGCGGTGATTAATATCACAATCAAGAGCAATACACCCTCTATTTCGAGCAATGCCTCGAGAATGCGGACAACTAGGGTCCCTCGGACTCTCGAAAGGAGCGCTGTACTGCACCATTATCGAGCGTGCTCCACCCGAATACGTCATACACAGCAGGCAAAAGGGCCGAAAGTGTCCACCCAATGCGGTCAGTGAGGGCTGGGTAGAGAATGCGGCATTTGGTCTGACGACGCCACAAATCCCAAAACCTCTCATTCCAGCAAGAAATAAGCAGAGCATGCGGGTGGTAAAACTAAAATCTTTGCAGACATGGCAAAAACCATGAGTTTGAACCAGATTATATAATCTGGTAATTCAGCCTCTAAGACGGGGCAAATTTATAACTCACCTAACAAGTGTACGACGGCGTTATGACATAAAAAGGTGCCTCACGGCACCATGACACAAGCGGTATTACATATACTTAACATCCCCTATAACTCAAAACCATGCCCGCCAAAACAAACTCACCTCGTTCCAGAGCCAGGGTTAGTAGAAATGAGAGGAGTCAGGAAAGGAGCTTGCACTCGTCTTCCCGTTTCAGTTGCGAGCGCTGAGCAAATAGGCACAGCCAGGTTCAACTCGGGAGGAGTCAGGAGGGGAGTCAGTACTAGTCCTCCCATTTCGGTTGCGAGCTCGGAGAAGTTAGGCGTAGCCAGGGTCGAATTGACTGCCTAAGCAAAAGCAGCAAGCGCGCAATAGCAGAGATGCGCAGAATCGCGCGCCTCCCTATTCGCGAGAACGGCTACAAACTCCAGCTCCTGCACGGCGACTAGTCCGTATTCGGGATCTCATTCCACAGCAAGTTAGGGGCAAACATTTGCCCTGGGATCTGGTCAACGGATGTGGTCTATTGCTCTACCTGTCTATAGACGAGAAAGGGCACAGGCGCGCCTATTCGGGTGTTAGAAACTGAGTCTCACCACTTTGAGATAGGACTCATCCAGTTCCGATCAATAGGGCCATACGAGTTCCATTCGGCGGGCATGCGGGCGCATATGCACTTTGTAACAACCACGTCAAAACCTATGTGAAAACAAATGCTTTGGAGAGCTTAGCGAAAAATTTTCCCGGATGCGCCCTCCACCGCTCACATTCGGGGGCGCGCTCCAAGACTCCACGCAACGCCGGAGGGCTTAGCGAAAAATTTTCCCGGATGCGCCCTCCACCGCTAACATTCGGGGGGGCGGCGCGCTAAGACTACACGCAACGCTGGAGGGCTTAGCGAAAAATTTTCCCGGATGCGCCCTCCACCGCTCACATTCAGGGGGGGGGCGGCGCTCTAAGACACTCAAAAATGCTCGAATGCGCTAAGTCCCCATGCATCCTGGAGGGCTTAGCAAAATTTCCCCGAACACGCACCCCGCCGCTCTAATTCGGGGACGGCGTCCGAAGATAAGTGAACCCCAAAAGAGCACTAAAACCTCTTTGGTCGGATGCGTTTTCGAAAGGTAAGACAATATCGCCCCGGCACAAAAGACAACGCGAATAGGTACAAAAGCAACCGAATACCTAAAGAACGGTCGCATATGGCATTAAGCCACCAAAGGTACTTAAACTGTTCAAGGGTTCCCAGAACCCTGGCCACGCAGGGCCGCATACACGGCCACGCAGGGCCAACCATGTCAAAGCTCTTGAAAAACAAAACATAGTTTAGGCATCGGCCGCTCTCTCGTTACTAGCTGACTGAAGCGGGGGAGCGCCTGCTTCGGTGGACGTGGCCGCGGAGGAGTTGACGGCGGTCGCCGGATTGCCCTGCGCAGCGCTTTCGGGCGCAGGAGTCATCTCCGGGGATCGGATCGCAATGGACGATGGAGTGGTAGCGGCTGCGGCCGCCTCGTGCTCGTCCCTGGCTCTGATATAGGCCATAACCCGGTCACGGATAACGGCCTCCTCCGCCTCGTCCCCCTAAAGCAAAGAAGCACGAAAGAGGTCAAATCAATCACCGGATGCCTAACCGGAAACGGCAAAAAGCAAACACATTCGGTAGTTTTTCACGCACTCACCTCCGCCACACTCAGCGCCGCGCGCAGCAAACTCAGGTTGCGGCCTCCGGAGCTCCAGAAGCTGCTGAAAAACTTCACCGCGGCCTCGTGTGCGTCCCCATCCGGAACCCAGAAGCGGTCAATGTCGTCTGGAGCCGGTAAGCGTTCCCGCATGTGGACAGCCAGCGTCTTTCAGTGCCTTGCACATGGCGCGAAGGGTCTCGAGGGCCGCCCATCGGCGCCCAAGCTCCATCTGGCCCTCCAAAGCAGTAAGCCCGGTTTTGAGGAATCGGGTGAAGTCGAATACGGACGTATTCTCCCCAATGACGGGTTCCTCCACTTCGTCGCCAACTCCGGAAACCAGGCGCGCGAATATGGCGGCGACCTCACTGAGTTCATTGAGCTGTTGGCGGCGGGCGGACTTCTGTAGCTCATTCTGCGTGTTGCGCTCGGTCCGGCGGTGCGGGCATCATTTTCGGCACTCTCACGCGCCGCTTTCTCCGATCAAGTTCGGCACGAACTTGAACCAGTCGTCCCTCGGCTGCGCACCTCGGCCTCGCTTTCGGTGAGCTTAGACTCAACGAAAGCGATCTGCGATCTTTGCTTGGCAAGCGCGGCGCTTATGACAGATTGCTGCAAAAAAGACAGCCTCTGAGATTTCAGCAGCCCGAAAGGGAAATCAGGCCGAATATGTAAGGTAGTTGACTTATGGAAATCGCGTGGAAGTTGATGGCCGAAAGCAGCTCCAGCCGATCCACCTGGGTTAGATCCCTCTCGGTAGTGGTGGTGGAAAAGGAGGTGCTGCATTGATCCGCGAATGCGACACTGCCGCCGCGCGGCGGGCCGCTTGCGCGGCGTCCACCCCGCGATTAGCGGGCGTCCGAAGCCGCCCTAGAGCACGAGCAAGTTGGTAAGTCCTTTCACGGTCTGGGCTCGTCTCTTCGGGTGATGAACACCCCGAATACACGCGCATGTGTTCGCACTCGTCTGGGGCTCGCTCTAAGGAGAGCCTGCCATGGCCGAACAGAGCACACGCAGCGGTTTCGGGGGTCATGCGACTCAGTTCGCGGTGAAATCGTGACTTACCAGTCTTCCCGACCCGGATTAGGGTTCTCGGTCCGAATGGGTTCGAGCTGTTTCGGCCGTCGAAGGCGCCGGCCTGGGAGCAGGCGCTATTGCGGCCGCAGGTGCACCAGCGGCCCTGTGTCTTTTCATTTCAAAAACACCGCCGGAAGTGTCGGCCGGCCTCTTCAAACTGACGCCTAGAGAGCTCAGTGTTGGCTGCGCTTTCGGAGGCAGGCGGCATGGGTCCGCAATCTTCTTGCGCGTTCCGGCCACTGAGCTGGAACCGCCGATATCGCCCTGCAAAAGAAGAGGCAGAAATTGTCACGTCAGTCTGAACCAAGAAGTAAATTCAACACCTATGCCCTAATGCGCAAGGCATCTCTCGCTCTACCATTTTGGCATGCAGCGGTTCCGGGACCCCCAGGAAATCCAATGAGAACTTAGCGCTGCGTTTTAGCGGCTTAGTCCACAATCGTCCAGCCATTTCACGGCATACCCGAACGTCGCGGGCCTCTGGTTTGCTGCATTTCACGGCATACCTGAACGTCCAGCCATTTCTCGGTTTTGCTGCGCGCGCTTTCTTTTCTCGGCTGCAGCCGTTGTAGTTGCTCGAGTCGGCGCGGAAGGAGGAGCGCGCCGAATAGGCGCTGGTCTGGGGGCGCCCGAAACAGAGCCGCTCGGTGCACTGGCCTCCGGCTCGTCAGCGTTGTCACCGGCCTTGGCTTTGGACGCTTTAGGGGCCGGTGGAGGTCTCTCCGAATAGGGGATACCCATGCAATCCAAAGCACGGTTTTTTCTAGGGGAGTTGCCAAGCTGGACCATCTTTTTCTTGTGCTCCCTTTCCCCGTATGGCCCGCACAATCGGGTAGCCTTCTTCTCCAGCGCGGCCAAGTACGCAGCATCAGAATCAAAATGAGCAGGACGCTCCAGAAGGAAGTCGGGACCGCGATAGCCATTTATGTCCCGAATAGGCTCGAACTTCACCAAATCACATAAGGGCCACTCGTCTATAGCAATCATCTCTTCTGCCAGGTCTCGGCTGATCTGTCGGCTGGCGGTCAATGCATACGCTTCCGCGGCGGCGTGATCAGCTGGACCGAAATCGTCGTGAGGTGGATATTTCTCTCCAATCATCACGGTCATCAAAGACACCAAGGGGTTCGCCCGGCGGCGCCTGACCCTCTGAGCAGCTTCCACCTCTTCGTCCGAGGCAATGCGAATGTAGAACCAGTACTTGGTCCAGTCCTCCCATTTTTCTTTAAAGGTGGGCACCAGACAGTTCCGCTCCTGCCCTGGAGCTGGCACGAAGTTGTAAGACCCATATTCGGCGCGAATATTGGGCCGTCCATCGACCTTTCCCACTTTCGAGTGGAAATGGGTGCAGTGGTACTTCACGAAATGGGCAACACTCGGTTCGTGGCCCATCATCTTCATGGCCATGGCACATATGCTGAGCCGAGCGACCGCATTCGGGGTGAGATGGTGGATCTGCAGACGGAATTTTCGCAGAACCTCGCGAAAAACGGGACCAATGGAAATCTTAATCCGGCTATAAAGAAGTCGCGGAACACGACCGCCTCGTAGGGTTTCGGATTCGGGATCACTTCATCCCCCGGAGCTCGGCTCCTTTCGCGCTCGAATGCGCTGAGAAGCCCGTTACGCTGGTATGAGTCCAGCCGCTCCGTATCAATCTTGGATCGGCCAAAAATACCGGTGTGCCCTTCAATCCTGACCCGACGGCTTCTCCGGGACGGGCCAGATTCGACTCCTTTGCCCTCATCCGGGGCACTGGCCGCTGCGCTCCCTTCGGCCCCATCATACTCGGCAGATTCGGCATCTTCCTCATATGCCATTCCAGCGCTCCCCTGACCGCTGCCAGTTTCTCCAGTAGCTAAATCGACCACGGGCGCCGCTATCGCAGGTGCTATGGCGCGAATAGGTTCCACAAGTTCAGGTTCTCCCAAGCCGGCCCCTGAGTCATGTGACATAGTTTCGTCCCCGGATTGGGCAAGTTGGGCCGCAAGTTCCGCGCAAAAAGAAGAAAGCCCGGATGCGGTGTCTTGGGCCGCTCCAGCCGAGTCCCCAGACGAGGAGCTTTCGGACATAGGCGGTCGCTCCGGATAGGGTTCCAAGGCTTCCGAGCTATGAAGAAAAACGAGAATGCGTTCAATAGAGCCGAAAGTGACCCGCCCACCATTCGTAAAACTCCCAAACCTAAACCCGGAAGCCTAACCAAAGAAAAAGAAACGAAACTGCACATTTACGCCTTACCGAATATGGAAGAAGGTTCCGGATGCGGAGACCGAAAGAGTTCCTCGAATGCGTCGGCCGGCGAAGAGCGCGGGGGCAGAGTGTTCGCCCCCCCGCGCCTTTGCCTTTTATAGGCAGAGGGCGGCCGTGGGGGAGCCGACGCGTCGCTTCACGCGAATCGAGGCAAAAAAAAAAAGGTCTCCTCATCCTAGGGGCGGCGCTAGCACATTCGGCACTGCCATATTCGGCGGCGACGCACTTTCGGCACAAGCACATCCGGCGTTTTGACGGCCTTGCCCGGAAGGGGCCGCCCATTCCGGGCAAGACCGGAGGGCTACTGTTGGGGGCAGGAGTGGAATTGGCCACCCCGTCCCCCCTAATCGTATACGCCTCATGTGTTTGATGTGCGCCGGTACGGGCGATAAGCGCGAGGGAAGACGCGCATCCGGCGTCGCGCAGCGGATGCCACGATAGCGGGAAGGCGCGCATCCGGCGTCTGCGCCGGCGGATGCCCCGATAGCGCGAAGTTGCGCATCCGGCGTCGGCTCCGGCGGATGATCCGATAGCGAGCGAAGGCGCGTATCCGCGTCGCTCCAGCGGAAACCCCGCGAGAAAGGCGCGCATCCGGCGCGGCGCGCGGGCGGAAACCCCGAAAGCGCGAGAAGGCGCGCATCCGGCGTCAGCGCCAGGCGGAAGCTCCGATAGCACGGGAAGGCGCGCATCCGGCGTCGACGGTCGCCGGGAGGAAATCCCGATAGCGCGAGAAGGCGCGCATCCGGCTTGAGACTGGACGCATTCGGCGGCGGGGCAGAAAGGAGAGCCCGGATGTGTCCTGGTCGGTGGTTAACCGACAAATGTGGGCCCTCGGGCCATTTACTTGTCTGCCCTGTGTCGGCTTCTCCTGTACGTTGAAATTAGGGTTGCCAGGGGCATTCTTGTACAAAACGCAACACGACTTCCTAAAAGTAGACCCCTCGTGGGACGTTGTAAAGGACTTCTGGACTCCGTGCGTTTTAGCCGGAGCACAAGGAATATAAGGTTCGTGTTGTTCGTTTCGTTTGGTAGTTCTACTTTTCTTTTACCTCCCGTTTGGGTCCTTCGGGGGCAACCCCAAAGGGCCAAAACAACAGCTAGTCTCAGTAGTGAGTTGCATGGCGTTGTTTTCAAGACTATAATATCATACTAAATAAAATAAAACTCAGATGAAATACGCAATGTCAATGGAGAGTTTTATTCTATAGTTTTATAGGCATTTAATTTCATGATAAAGAAAGAGTTGGTAATCGTGTTATGAGAGTGTCATCTAGATGACACTTATTTCTTCTCTCTCTTCTTAAATGCGCTGTTATATTCAAAAATGCATATATGACAACTTATTTAATGTAATACTCAAGTGAAACTTCCACTGAGACTGGCCTTAATCATGTCTTCTGGAACCTAGTAGCGGAGGATGTGCCTCTTCGATAAATGTTTTTCCTTTGGTGTTTGTGTTAGTGGTTTTACTCTTGTTTGCGGTTTACATAATATAATAGATTGCTTGTCTCTTTCTTCGAGACAAAAAATCATACTAGATCATAGCATAGTACATCATCACCTAACAAGCACACTGGAGTACAATAGGTATATCTGGACCCCAATCATCTAAATTGTACTCACTCTCTGTATAGCATAAAATCTCTCGTATGATGATTCATATAGATGACCGCACAAGCAAATACCTAGCAAAACACCTGAGAACAAATGCCCAATTAACGATGGCCAATATTCCTATAAACTAAGTGGAGAAACTCATTTCTTATGTCTTGCTTCTTTTTGGCTGTGTGCCTCATGTTAGACAGAGGCTGAAGTTTGTCGCTTTTAGCTTTCTATCAACTTGATGTATTGCTACCGAGGTTTTAATAAAAGCTTCCTTTTATCAAAAAAAAAAAATTCTTG
The DNA here is from genome assembly GCA_018135685.1 of Themeda triandra. Taxonomy (NCBI): domain Eukaryota; kingdom Viridiplantae; phylum Streptophyta; class Magnoliopsida; order Poales; family Poaceae; genus Themeda; species Themeda triandra. The sequence goes on along the minus strand of JAENPR010000975.1, from coordinate 120,361 downwards.
CTTCTTCTTATTTCTACCACTAATGAATAAGGAAGACTGATCTGAAACTTATTTTCTCTAGTCCTTCATTGTGGTCAGATCTAATCACAACAAAATAGAGAAAAGAATGGAGAAAATTATTTCATAGCAATGACATCTTCTCCGCTAGGCTACTAGAAAGCTATGTCTCCATGTCGTATAGCCGAAGAAGTTGCTAATGCCATTGTCGCCATCATTTTCAAAAGAGCCGCCATAGAGAAAACAAATGCACCCTGCCTCCTCACCGTCACCGGGGCCAAGGACCAAATAAATCTTTCAAAAAAACTTGGCATGGACAGACTTTGAGCGTAAAAGACTTTTCTCCTGAGTCCACCCACAAAAGCCGCCACATACAGATGGATTCAGTCACCGCTCGTCATGGCCAAGGGGCTCTTTGCACTACCTACTCGAGCTCGTCGGTCTCGCGGTCCCTGCCGCGGCGGCTGCCGTCCCTATCCCGCTACCGGGGCCGCCGTCCACGCCGTGCGCGGTTTCCGCCGCTGCATCTTAAGTGGCCTTGCCAAAACCAAAATTTATGTTGCTCGCAAAAGAAAAAAACTAAAATTTATGTGTGCTTGGAAATAAAATTGCAAAGCACCACCGGAGTACTTGACAATACACTACCTCGGACAGCTATTCCGACCGGTCCGAACCCCTCAATTATTACTGTCCGTTTCTAGACCCAAACACACTCCGAAATTGACAGTGATGAAGGGCTACACTTGAGTGATGAAGTTTTCTAGAAAACCAAAATGGTCAAGTAAAAATAATCACCGACCCATCCTAAATGAACTACACCCACACGGTTTTAGGCTTTTTGCGTAACTTTTACTTAATGAGGAAATCAAAGTCACGAGTCCCACGGCAAAAACGCAAAATTATCAAGTAAAAATAATCGGCGACCCATCCTACTGAACTACCCACACGGTTTTAGCGCAAATTTTGCTTAATCGGGAAACCTTTAGTCGAAGCCCCACGATAAAAACACGCTTTGCATAGCTGCCATCGCTCGAACCAACGACCCGAGGCTTCACATATTTGTCCCCTGACCACTCCACCCGTAAAAAAGCTTGTGCCCATTTTGGATATTTGTCCCCGTGTTATGTTTATCTGGTTTTGAAATGGGTATTTGGGACCTTAAACGAATACAAACAAAATGTCAGCAGCTGCTATGTTTTGTAACTTTTTTGACATCTATGACTTTGTGTTTTGGTCATTTCTCCCACTGAGTTATTTCTCCACCTGAGGTGTTTTGAAAATTTTCAATTTCAAATGTGAGAAATTCAAGCACAATTTGGTCGTTTCTCCATCCTTGGATATTTGAAAATTTTAAATTTCAAATTTGGCATCTAACTAAGTCATCAGATCACATTGAATTGGTTTCTTGATTGCTGACATCACTACTACAGATGTGATTATCACTACCGGCTCCATCAGTGTCGGATTTGACTGAATCGCTAGTAAAGGCCGTTCAATATCAATTGTTGGCTTTAAAATAAAATAAAAAATAACTGAGAAATGGCTAAGAACCGACAGTGGATAAGAACCGACAATGGAACTCCACATCACTACCAGTGGAAATAAATACCTGGTAATAATGTCTATCACCGGAGGTGTAGTAGAAAACCCGGCAGTGATGTATAGATGCGGACCCGAAATCTTTACTCAAATTGGTTTACTCCTCTCTCGCGTCCGTCGCTACCTCTATCTCTCTCCGCCCTCTCTCGTCCCCAAATCTCGTCATTCCACCATGCTACTCCCCAACTCGCCAAGCTCCCCAAACCTCGTCAGACCACCTCCTGTGTTGTACACCGCCGCCCACGCGGTAACCCCGTTGTACGCCGCCAGCCAAGTCGTGGAGGCAGTGCAGTGGTGCCCAGGTCCAGGTGCGGTAGCATCAGCGGCTCCTAGGTCCCAGGTGCGTGGTGACGGGGAATGGAGGCAGGTGAAGCACCACCCGTGGAGGCAATGGCGGCGGCGCTTGCTAAGGACGGGGCAATGACGTTCGCGGCCGTGCTCCTCTACTGCACGCACTCCAAGCAGTAGATGGAGGCCGAATCAATAGACGACGACGGTGTGTGTATCTGATTTGTTCGATCTATGTGATGCAAGCTTCGATTTCTTTTGTTCATTCTTGACTTTAATTGGCACAACAGTAATCACAAAGAAGAAACATCTGCACACCAAGAAGTAATTTGCATTTGACTTACTAGGCAAATTCTCCGCGCGTTGATGCGGAAATTGCAAATTATTGGATTCTATGATATGAGGATGTGGTGAATAAAGTAGTCTTGCCAACATGACATTGCAATTGCATGTGCTAGTGAATTTTAATTGTATGTGTAGTGCATTGTCTAGTTGGACAACTTGCATTAAATTTTGCTTAGTTGATATGATAGTGGATTGCCTTGTTGGATAGCTTGCATGTTGAGAGAATTAGCTAGTGGGGTTTGTCTATATAAGAGATATAGATTCGATCCATCTCTCCATGATGCCTATAAAGTTCTCTAACTCTCAGATCCACAGTTGAGTGTAGCCATATCATTGGCGCATGCGGCCTATGATCTTTGATGGATCCATGGTGGACACGGCCAGATTTTATGGCGGGATGGGCTCAATCCGGCGGCATCTCCACTCTCTCTCCCTCTCATGGTTGTGCGAGCATTGCTCTTAGATCCACAGGAGTAACTACTGCTGTTGCTGCAATGCCGGCAGTAACAAGCATGCTCCAGCAACATTGTATTTCTTTTTTTCTAAAGGCTATCATTGCCGGTTGAAAAGAACCGGCAGTGGTAAGTCGTCCTCATCACTGCCGTTACCTTACTGCCGGTTTAGAATCCGACGGCGATAGGGTTATGGAACCAGCAGTGAGTGCTGGAATGTAGTAGTGCGTGATTGGCAATCACGTGGAAATCTGGCTGGCATGCCGACAACAGCATGATGGATCAAGGATCATGACTATTTATATGTATCCTCGAGACCACTGTTACATCCCATAGCGTGTGTCTGGCCGGTCGATCCCGTACGCCTTGCTTTGTTTTTGGCAGGATCGATATGGATGGATCAGATAAGCATGTGAAGCCTAAGTGATGCACCAAGTGACAAGTAATTATCATGTCACGTAATTACTGGTTACAACCAATGCCGAGGTTTGGCCATACGTACCTTTTGACGACGCTTGAAAAATCTAAATTTGCATTTTATAAAAAAATTGTGACTATCAACAATTTCAAACCAAAAAGTAATCAACTATAATGCTCTAGATCATGTAGAGCTCTAAAAGTTTAGTATAAAATTCATATATCTGACTTTATATAAAAAAATATGAATTATTGATTAGAGCAACTCCAACAGTTTGGCAAACATTACTTGGCAAATCTCTAGTTTTGCCAAGTCTAAAACCCATTTGCGAAGTGAAAAAATAGCTCTTCTCCAACAATTTGCTATTTTGAGCTTGGCAAATTGAAAATTGGTGGTCCACATGTCTTAATTTTTTGTGGGGACGCATTCAGCTTGGTGATTCCTCTTCCTCTCGCGTGAAGGAGATGACGCATGCACCATTTGCCAAGCGCTCCCATGCGCGCATATTTGCGCCGGGAAGGCCTCTTTTTGCCAAGCTTGCCAATTTGCCAAGTGCTTTTGCCAAGTTGTTGGAGGAGGTTTTTTATGGTTTTGCCAAAAATCCTAATTTGCCAAATGTTTTTGCCAAACTGTTAGAGTTGCTCTTACGCAACTATTTCTAAAGGCTGCCTCTCAAAGAGTACCGCCCTTTAGAGGTGGACTCCTAGAATACCTCCATTAATAGGTATAGGTATTTTTGGAGGCAGATATTTTCTCGAGAACCATAAAAGAAGTGGCTCTTAAAAAGACCCACTTCTGTTAATTAGAAAGATTCAGAGCATCTCGAAGAGTTTGGTATTTTCCGTTCCCAAACCAAGGTGTTTACTGACTCCTAAAATAATATATAGAGAGAGAAAAAAATGGCAATCTGCAATAGTATACCATAATTAACTTCCCAAATATCTAATTTGTGGACCCACACACTAATCTTGCACGGTTTTTCTTTCCCCACTGGCGACACGTCGCGATGCCCGACCCATCTAGCAGGACGCCGCTGCACCCCTTGCCCCTTGTGCCGATTAGCAGCCGGCGGCAGCCAGGCAAGGCCCGCACCATGCAGATGCAGGTCGCCGTTCTTCCCAGCCTAGCGCCGGTACATCTGGATTTAAACTGCTGTAATTACCATTTCTTTTTCATAAACCTTTGATCAACTAGTAGCGTGCAGTAGAAGCTAGCAGCAGCTCTAGCACACAAGCACAGGTAGCAAATTGCCGGCCAGCACCAGAACCGCAAACCGGGCAAATTACGGATGGGCGCTACGAGATGCATGCGCATATTTGCGCGCAGATGAAGGTAAGTTGGGAATTGACAAAATATAGGGAAGATTACGGCAAAATGTTGGAGATGGTTTCTTTATTCTTCTAAAAAAACAAGGATGGAGAAGAGATATGCGGAACTCTTGGAGATGCTTTCTTGTCTTAGAGCATGTAACAAGCACAACGGAGGCCCACCGAATCTGAGAAGAAATTGGGCCAACTCAGATCCAGAAGAGGAGGAGCCGCCGCAACAAGACGCGTCCGTGGGCCGAGTGGCCGCGGGCCCGCGTATGAGGAGGGGCCGGCGCGCCCGCGCGCCACGCCGGATACGGATAACGCTACGTCATCTGGACCAATTAAGAAAACAAGAGATAAATAAAATAGGAAGCAACGGATACCGTCATATCGCTACTTACTTAGGGGCTAAGTCTTGCAAAGACTATAAAGGTAAACCCTCATTTACTCGTTGCAATCAAGTAAGAGAAGGGGTTCCCCCTATCTACTCTACCTTCCTCTCTCACGCACGCGACGTCAGTCCGCCGCCCCTACCCTAGCCGCCGCTGCCGCCAGGCCGCCGCCCAACCCTAGCCGCCGCATCCTCCGCGTCTCGCGCCGCAACCATCGCAGCCTCACGTGCAGCCCTAGGGCGCTGTCCTACCCGTGCGTCGCAACCCACCACCGGCCAGCCACCGCGCCGCCTCCTCCTCCGCCCTCGTAGATCCATCTAGGCCCTCCATGTGTTAGCGTTACGCTGGACCTCTTATAGCTGGTATCAGAGATCAGATCGATTCATGGCCGCCACCACCGCCATGAACAGCAACATCAAGGAGATCGGCAACGACATCAAAGCTGCACTCGTAGGTTTCAAGCACCAATTCCTATCTATGCTGTAGCAACGGGACAACAATCAGATCGCCAACACCGTCACCATCAACGCCGACAACAACGGGCAGATTCATCTCCTCGGTGCCACCAACGTCATGATCCAACTCAGATTGGATCTGAATGATGTCATCAACATGGAGGACGTCACCAACGACGCCCACCAACTGCTCGATAAAGTGCCCGCCCAAGCGGATCACCACCTAGCAACCACTCCACCGTCTACAATAGCGTCATAGCATGCGGCAACGTTGCCGGAACATTTGCAACCTCATTTCCACCATCTCGGGGGTGTTGCTCGTGAAGGCTTCCTTTCTCCTGTGACTGATCAATTTAGACACGCCTTGATTGTATCCTTTTTGAAAGATGGTTGACTTGTACCTTTGCCTCGACTTGTACGTGGCAGCATCGGTTTGCCACGACTCAACTAACTTTCGGTGATCTTCAACTGCACTCCACAAATGTGGCCACGGTGCTTGGGGGTCCTAGGGCCTCGGTCAGCATGTCATGGCTCCTACGGACCTCGATTCTGTCCTTGGACATGGCAGCCTCAATGATGGCCTTCTCCACCTCCTCGAAGTGGGGCTCATTGTACTTGGTTATGCCCTTCTTGAGCTTTTTTCGGAATATGGGCCAAAATATAGTCCTTTCCCCTGTAATCAATGCTTCCGTATGGATCTGGTTGCCCGGCCGCCTTTCTAGCCTGTTCTTCTGCCCGCCACCGCGGCCTATAACCGGCAAAGCCAACCATGCCCAAGTGGTGCGGATGCTTGTTCTTCTTCACGACCATGCTGAACTTGGCACTCACCTCCTCTGCTTTAGGTGTTGTTCTCATTTTGTAGAATTCTTCCCATACAGGTACCTTTACCATGGTGTATTTCTCTAAGGGTCACCTCCCCTTCTTCACGAAGTCAACAATGATTAGCCCATAACTGTCCACTATAACCACTTGCGCTTCACCCACTAGCACTGAAAGATGGTTATGCATACGCGGCCATAGTCAATGTTGAGGATCGAAGATCGGAGCAATGAGGCAGCACACCTCTTTTCATTTCTTTTCGGACTATAACCACCGATAAGTTATTTCTGGCCTTAGCTAAATCGCTTCTGCAGGACAAGGGCGGAGGCTCCAACCGCTGAGTCGGAGGTCTTTGACTTACCAGGAAGAGGCTTCTGCGGAGGTCATAGAGAGGCCGAAGGAGGTCTTCTCCGCTGGCGTGCTGCGCCATGCAAGAGACCCAGCGGAGGTCACGAGGCACTCAGTGAAGGCTGCTGAAGATGCGGCAGAGGCTCCGCTAGGGAGGCATGAAGGCAAAGACTACAAGGGCTAGACGGCCCAGTAAGTGTCCATGGGATGTGAGAACGGAAAGGAGGACTTATGGCCCATGGGTCAGAGCATGATGAAGGGAGACACAAGTGCCCTTAAGGGGCCCACTTGTAATAGAGTTAGCTTTTAAGGTTACCGACTTCTTAAGACCCACCGTAAAAGGCGATGACCCCCACTTTTGTAAAGGCAGTTGTCATCTAGTAGTTGTGATCACACCTACCCGGGACCCACCGTTGTAATCCTTTATTATTATTATAATGGGCTGACCCCTATCAGACCATTCTAAACCTGCTGGAACCATGTTCCAACAGTCAAGCTCTCATGTTTCCTCGACCTGCCCATAGTATTGTGTCCTCTTGTTCGTGGATTCGTCGATGCCCTCATATCGAACACCACTCTAGGTCGCGCTCTTCTTGTCCTTGTACTTTGTGTGGAACCTGTACCCCTTGACATCATACCCTTGTCACATGGTGATTTGGTTGGATGGGCCTAACGCAAGACTCTTAACAGTCTCTGTATCTTCATTAGGGCATCCTTTAAGGGGTATGTGTTTCTATTTGAGCCAGTCCATGCAGGTGCTCTCTTATGATGGTTCTAGACCCAAGCCTCTGTTCGCTGCCCATCATGAGTGGTGCGGATCTCTTATACATGCACTTCAATGTATTTGTCCATGCTCACTAACTGGTGAAGGATGGTGCAATGAGCTTGTTCCACATCTTTGTTTGTTATATCGATGCGTACTTTTTCGGCCAATGCACCATATCCCCGTGCTTCTGCCTTCGTGCGGATGGACAAGTAGCCCAGCCACCCTCCCATCCTTTATGTACCTCATACACTAGTCCACAGCCTCATCGGTTGTGTATGCCTCAAACATAGAGCCCTCTAGTGAGCATGGTTATGGACATACCTGTTGAGGGTGGACCACGTGCATCATCAGGTGTGGCATAATGTTAAAGTAATACGGTGGTAAGCACATCTTGAGCTAGCAAAGGGTCTCCACAATTAACACCTACAGGGTAGGTAGGTCAGCCTTACCGATGACCTTCTAGGTGATGTGGTTAAAGAAGTATCAAACCTTGTGATCACCATCTTCACATAAACTGGATGGATAGCCCTGATCCCATGTGAGGCCTTTCATGGAGACAAGGCTCTTGATTTTCGAAAGGTGTCAAGACCTTGATACCCCTCATCAAATTTAGAAAGGTCGTCCTCTCATCATGCATTAGGTTGTAGGTTTGCCCGGGTGAGGGTCGTGCCTAATGCCCTGGTTGACAAGATCCGTCCGTGACTTAAGAGCATCCTTCGTCTTGCCCGGGATGTCCAAGCAGGACACCGTTGGTGTTTTTGAACACATTCTTCTCGAGGTGCATGCAGTCGATGGCATGGGGTGTGTGCGGTGTTTTCCAAAGATACGTCGACAAGTACTTGAAGAAAATTGACTTCTTCTTGGAAGGAACAGCGGGGACAACAGGGGTGCCTCCTTGTCATCGTCTTGCTTTCACTTCCTTGTCTGTTTTGTCCCCTCTTCGGGCATCTTCTTCTTCCTCTTTTCGAATTCAACCTGATCCAAGTCCTTAACCATCTCATACATCTTTGGCCCCCAACTAGTCTGCGTCAGTTCTTCATACTGTGACTCATCCTGATCGTCAAAGAATTTATTCATAACACTTCTTCTATACTTGTGCTTTTTGCTAAGGAACCGTTTGTGCCTAGTGTACACCATCTTGTTGGATCCCTTGAGGTAAGTGCAGCAGGTCCCATTGCAAATTACGTAGCTGGTCTTCCCTTTTATCTTCCCTGACAATGAGAAGAGACCGGGGTAATCGATGATGGTGACAATGATGATGGCTCTTAAGGTGAACTTCTCCTTGCAATACGCATCCACCATCTAGAGCCCAACATCAAATAACATCTGCATTCCCTCCATGAACAGCTCTAGGAACACATCCATATCATTGCCGAGCTGCCACGGTCCTGAGATAAGCATGGTCAGCATCAGGTACCTGCGCTTCTAAAATAGATGGGGGAGGTAGGTAGTAGATGGTTAGTAGGACCGGCTAGGTGTTGTGCAAGTTGCTAAGCTCATCGAAAGGGTTCATCCCATCGATACTCAATGTGAACTGAATGTTTCTGGGCTTATCGCCAAATGTCGGGTGGGCCTTGTCAAAATCCTTCCACTGCCGGCCATTGGATGGGTGCCACAGTATGACATCATCCTTCTTGCGGTCAGCTATGGATGCCAGGATATGAGCCTAGCATCCTCTGGGTTCCTGAATAGTGCACGCGGGCGGTCAGTCACAGGCAGGTACCACAGCGACAATGCCGAACTTCTCCTCTGTGCGTAACCCTCTTCTTACTCATCTTATTGAGCCGAGATGTGTTTGCCACAGCGCTCTTCTTAGCACCCTTCTTCTTCTTTGGACCACCTCGCAAGGCCTCTTCATCGTCTGCATCCATGCAACAACCATCATTCTTCTTGTATCGACTAAAACCGCAGTGCGGACAGCTCGTCAAATTCTCATACTTCATGCCCCGATACAGGATGCCGTGGTTAGGGAAGGTATCGAACTTTCTAAGTTTCATCACCACTGGCTGGATTAGCTTCTTCGCTCGATAAGTATTAGCTTGCACCTCGTTACCGCCCATTGGGTACGTGGTAGCAAGGTAACTTAACAGCTCACTAAAATAGTGTCAATTCAACCATGCCGGGCCTTAAGCATCAACATGTGCAGGTTAAACTGGAGCAACGTACACTCCTTCGGACATTTGCCACCATCCTCATAGAGAGGATCAAGTGCCTCCTACTTCATATCTCTAAAATTCTCCAACCACTTCGGGGAGCCATACACAATGTCATCTTCATCAATGTGGTCGTCTTCATCAATGTGGTTGACTAAATCCTCAAACAGGTGTACATCGACGAGTTCCTATACGGTAGCCTCCCCGCCATATCCACCACCATCTGCCTTGTCATGGAGGGGAGGGATTCATTATATTTTCACAAATCGTTTCATTTAATAGCATCATAATAATGTATACAAACAGAAACTAACAATTCTATTATCTTGCCCACGCTGCAAGCAAATAAAATAACGTAATAATCCAGCTCCTCATCATATCCACCACCATCTACTATGTTCTGGAGTATATCCTCCACCTTGATGTAATCACGAGCACTATTGTCACTGCCGGCTAGCGAGCTGAAGATGAGACAGGCACTCCCACAGGATCCTGGTTCACCGTCGTCGACGCTGAACTCACTCCAGATGCACCGCCACTTGCAGTCGCAGCGACTCTTTCGCCATGATGAATCCAGACTGTGTAGTCCTCCACAAAACCATAATGAATCAAATGAGATTGCACCTTGCCGTTGTCTACGAAGGCTGTCAGGTTCTTGCAGTGAGAACATGGACATATGATAGTGGTCCGCTTTGATCTCTCTCGGTGAACTTTCACAGCGACAATAAACTAGGCACTTCAGCGAGGTAACGCGGATCAAGCACTCCAGTGATCCCATACATCCATTCTAACCTGTTCATCGTACCTACGAACCTTACACATCACAGGCGAAGATGAAGAACTAGAAATAAATGATGATTTACATCTAAAATTATGAAAAAGAGAAAGCAATGATGATGGGAAAGAGTTTTTATGCATCCTCGATGAATCTAGATCCAAAAGAACACAAACTTTCTATCTCCTCCATGAATCTATATCTACATCTAGATCAAGATCAAGAGGGACCCAAAAGTGGAAAAAGAGAGAGGAAAGAGAATTGAGAAGCCTTTATATACCTTTTATGGTGTTCTCCTCCTCCAAATCAAAGCACTAAACCTCAATTCAATGGTTTGATCAAATTTTAGGGCAAAACCTACACCCCCACCCCCCACGAATTTGGAGGAGAAAGGCCGCGGGGAAGAAGAGAGGAGAGGCTGGCTGCTATTTATGGGTGCAGGCTTTTCCACAAATAAGTGCAACATTACATGCCCACTGCGGTTAATCACTATTTACCGCAGCAGACGCCTTAACGCACCCACAACGATAAATGGTGCAGCGGGTGCATCGGCGGCTGGCCTGCCCCGGCCAGCCACCGAATAACCATGGTGGGCAAAAAGAGTGCCCGCCACGGAGGGCATCTGGGTGTCGCTATCACTACGGGAAACCCGATCTTTGCCGACTGCCGCGGCATTTGGCCGACTGCCAAGGCCAGGGCAGTCGGCAAAGAGGCGATTTACTGCCTCCCTCGGCCCCAACAGTCGGCGAAGTTGGGCAGTCGGGAAAGGGTGCCCTTTGCCGATCGCCACTGGCTGCGCAGGCGCGGGGTTAGGCGGTCGGCAAAGGGCATCCTTTGCCGATCGCCCCATGGTGCCAAAGGGCGGCAAATCCCGGCGATCGGCAAAGAAGGTATTTGCCGATTTGCCCGGGACAACGGCGGCAAACCTAACAGATTAGGTTAGCTGCCTGCCCGGCGCCGTCTTCTTTGCCGACCCCAACGCCGTGAGGCGATCGGCAAAGATTTCTTTTTTATTTTTTTAATTTTTTTTTTTTGGTTACAAGTCGAGTGTTGTACATTTTACATGGCCACTAGCTTCAAACTTCATCAAAATTTTTCCTAGCCTCCACATGTGATAACGTGATATCTCAAGAAGTTTCGTGATTTTCGAATAGTTTTGCTATATTCCATTGATTTATTTTGTTTCCTTGCATTATCTGCCATAATTCAAGTTTGAACTGCAGGTGCATGAAATATCGGAACGTAGCCATTCAAAAAATGATATTAATGTGGAAGAGTGTATTTTGAGGCCGTGTGCGAAGCTCACCCAAAAGTTTGAAGTCCTTGTCCACGGAACATGACTTTCCCGACGTGTTGGAGGTGTTTTTTCATTATATAAAATCCAAACGAAGTCGAAAAATCACGAAACTTGTGGAGGTGTCGTGTTATCGCATGTGCAGCCTATGATTAAAATTTAAAAAATTTTGAAGCAAGTTGCGACGTCGGATGTTCAAAACCCGACGTCTCTACATGTGATTGAAAATTACTTATTTAGGCCACACAAAAATTTTGGAGCCAAATTGCTAAAAATTAAGAAATTTCTTTGCCGACTGCCAGACCAGGCAGTCGGCAAAGGAGCCCTTTGCCGCCTGCCAGGACAAGCAGTCGGCACAGGTAGCCTTTGCCGACTGCCATGTCAGGCAGGCGGCAAAGAGGAAACAGTGGTGGCCCACTTTGGCCCACCGAGGTCGATCCTTTCCCGATCGCTACGGCAGTCGGCAAAGGCGTTCCCCATTTTTTGGGCTGGCGCACCGGCCCATTTCCTCCACGCGCCCAAGTCCCAACCCTATCGTCGCCCTCCCCCTGCGCCACCACGCCGCCACCCGCCCGCCCGCTCCGCCGCCACCCCCGCCGCGGCGGGCGGCGCGCGCGCTGCCGGCCCCGCTCCGCCGTCCCGGCCCCGCTCCGCCGCCCGGCCCGTTCCTCGCCTCCGCCGCCCCGTCCCGATCCGCCGCCGCCGCCCCGGCCTGCTCCGCGCACCGGCCCCGCTCTGCCCGTCCCGGCCCCGCTCCGCCGCCCCGGCCCCGTTCCTCCGCCTCCGCCGCCGTCCCGCCCGGCCCCGTTCCTCCGCCTCCGCCGCCCCGTCCCGCCCGGCCCCGTTCCTCCGCCGCCCCGGCCTGTTCCTCCGCCTCCGCCGTCCCGCCCCGGCCCGATCCGCCGGCTTCCCCTGCACCGGCCCCGCTCCGCCGCCGTTCCCGCCCCGGTCCCGCTCCGCCGTCCCGCCAGGTCCCGATCCGCCGGCTTCCCCTGCCCGGGCCACCGCGGCTCCCTGGTCCCGGACCTCAGGGCCCCGCCGCCGCGACGTCCTCCCTGCCCCGCCGCCGCTGCTCCTGCCTCTCCCCGCCGCAGCAGGGAGCAGTGGCCGCGCGGCCAGTGAGCTGGGCCGGCGAGGCAGAGGAGGAGAAGAGAATGAGCAGGTAGAAGAGAAGTAGAATAGAAGAAGAAGGAGGAAGAAGAAGAGAAGAGGAAGGAGGAAGGGGAAGAAGAAGAGAAGAAGGAGGAGGAAGGGGAAGAAGAAGAGAAGAAGGAGGAGGAAGAAGAAGAAGAAGAGAAGGAGGAGGAAGGGGAAGAAGAAGAATAGAAGGAGGAAGGAGAAGGGATGATCGTCGACGCCGTACGTTGACGACGTTGGTCCACGCCGTGCACCTCGTCCGCCGCCGGAGAAGAAGGTAAAGGTCCATGTTGTGTTGTTGACGGCCTTCGTGCCTGACGGCCTTCGTGCCTAGATTGTGCAAGTGTGGCCTTCGTGCCCTGTATGTGTTGTTTACGGCCTTCGTGCCGTATATGTGTTGTCGGCCATCGAGCCGTCTTTCTTTCTTGCAGGTTTTGTGAACCTCCCCGTGCAGGGGAGGTTCTGCCGAAATTTTGTGCTAATATTGTTTTTTCTTTCTTTCTTTTGCAGTGTTCCTGGAGTAGCTTGGCGACGCCGATTGTCTTCGTCGGGGCCGTGTCACCTCGCCACGGCCCTGCTAGCTTGTCTCCACCGCCACCCTAGGTATAAATATTCACCTCTGTTCCTTATAGTTGTTGGTCATAGATGACGTAACCGAGTTAGGCGTCTCCCGTCCGAAAGGGATACGCGGTCGTTGGTATGCTGATCAGTGCATATCTGCGACGGTATCTCTTTCGGATTGTCCATGTTTCTTGGACAGCCCGCGGATGCGTAGATGGGTTAGCCTCCATGTTCCGCTCCCGTCCGAGCCGGAGTTTCGGCAGCACCTCCCCGTTGTTCTCCGGATACACACTCTCCCCAGACCGGGACGTGTATCGGGAGAACACGGGGAGGTGCTGCCGAAATTCCGTCTCGGCGTGAGCGGAGCATGGAAGCTAACCTCATCTACGCATCCGCGGGTGGGATTAGGACCTATCCTTCACCTATTAGATGGTAGGAACGCCTTGTACATGTAAATGTTGGTTTCATTACCCCCTCACTTTGGCGAATGACAGAAGATGGCTGGCCGTGAGTGGATGTACAAGGGCTGGACCAAAAAGAGGCGAGAGTCCCGAATGGGTTCATGGTACCAATGAATTCCCCGAGTAAAGCATTTGGCCCGACTCCTAAAGGGCCCGATCGAAAGCGCGGTGCCCATGCAATGACCGCAAGAACCAAAAAGAAAAGTATTCAAGGATGTCTACAAAGATCTTCGAAGCATGGATATGTGGCAAACTACGAGAGGTGGATCTTCCATGGTGAACCGAAAGCTACCATTAGAGAGGAGGAGGTTAGAGCACGCCTCGATGAGTTTGAGGGAGATGCCGGCGTGGCCGACATGGTGGTAGACTTTAACGAGGGCCGTGGCAATGAAGGTTTGGTGGAGGAGGATCCGGAGGAGACCGCAAAGGCATTCTATGAAATGATGTCTTCGGCACAGAAGCCCCTTCATGAGAAGATAACAAAGTCCCAGCTGGATGCCATTGGATGTCTTCTAGGGTTGAAGTCGCAGTTGAGCCTGAGCCGAGACGGATTCAATCTCCTGTTGGCAGTGGTGGGCTCCTTGCTTCCGGATGACCACACGCTGCCGAAGAGCACGTACGAGTCGGTGAAGCTCCTGCATGCACTTAAGATACCGTATGAGTCGACCCTTGATTGTCGTAGTGGGTGCGTCCTATTTAGGGGAAAAGAACTAAAGGCAGCAACGCACTGTACAAAGTGCAAAGCCTCTAGGTATGTGGAGGTGGACAAGGGTGATGGCAAGAAGGAACAGTCTAAGATCCCCGAGATGGTCGTACGGTACCTCCCGCTCATTCCAAGGCTCCAACGGATGTTCATGATAGAGGAGTTGGCGAAGCAGATGATATGGCACAAGTTTGGCAAAAGATACAGTGACAAGATGGCACACCCAGCGGATGCTGAGGCATGGCAGTACTTCGATGTCCAGTATCCTAAGAAAGCTAAGGAAGCTCAGAATGTACGTGTAGTGATAGCAACAGATGGGTTCCAGCCATATGGAACACATGCAGCCCCGTACACTTGTTGGCCCATGTTCGTGATCCCCCTCAATCTCCCCCCCGGCGTCATGTTTGAACCCAAGAACGTGCTATTGTCGCCGATAATACCTGGACACCCGGGCAACAATATGGGTGTGTTCATGCAGCCACTGTGGGATGAATTGGAGCATGCTTGGGAAAAGGGGTAAGGACGTACGACCGAGCCACAAAGAAGAACTTCACAATGCATGTGTGGTATCGTATTCAATGCATGACTTCCGGCGTACGGCACATTCTCCGGGTGGTGTGTTCACGGGAAGTTCCCTTGCCCGGATGCAAGGATTACGTGTTGTTCACCCGGCTGAAAAAGGGTGGCAAGTACTCTTCGTTTGACAAACATCACCAATTCTGCCGCGAGAACAATGCATTGAGACTTGACACCCAACACTTCACGAAAGGCCTTGAAGTCACCAACCCTATTCCTCAGATTATGAGCAGTGAACAGGTCCTCGCCGAGTTACAGGCTCTCAAAATGGACAAAGACAATAAAGGCTTCATTGGGTATGGTAAGCAACACATGTGGACCCATATTTCGGGTTTGACTAGGCTCCGCTACTACAAGCACCTACTTCTTCCACACAATATCGATGTGATGCACACTGAAAAGAACATCGCCGAGGCACTTTGGGGAACACTCATGGACATAAAACAGAAGTCAAAGGACAATGTTAAGGCTAGACTGGACGTCGAAGCGCTCTGCGACACCCAAGCTAGTGATGAAGCCCCCGCTCCGTGCAAGACTTGGAGAAGGGGCCCGGCATTACATCCCGAAAAGGCCCGACGGAAGGAAGTGATGCGGTGGATGGAGACGATATTGTTCCCCGATGGGTATGCGGCCAATGGAGCGGGGAGTGAACCCTAAGACCGGAAAAAAATTAGGGATGAAGAGTCATGACTTCCACATATGGATTGAGAGACTCCTTCCTGCGATGACACGTGGATACCTCCCCAAGCCGGTGTGGCGCGTTCTGGTGGAGTTGAGCTATTTCTTCCGCCAGCTTTATGCCAGGGAGTTATCTCTTGAAGTGATTCGTGACATGGAAGACAAAGCACCCCTGCTGATCTGCAAGTTGGAGATGATCTTTCCACCCGGCTTCTTCTTGCCGATGCAGCATCTGATCCTGCACCTACCACGTGAGGCATGGCTGGGGGTCCGGGCAGCCATTGGTGCTATCCAATCGAGAGGTGTCTAAAGATTCTTCGGAAAAAGTGTAGAAATAAAGCGGAATGAGGCTTCCGTGGCGGAGGCAGCAAGAGTGGAGGAGGTGTCGAACTTCACAAAGGCGTACTATACCGAGAACCTTCACTACATGCATCCACTCCTCGTTACAACGAGGACGAGAACTTATCGACCCGAGCCTTTTCAGAGGGCAATTCGGAAGGGGCAGCGCAGGTAACCCAAAGACGTTGCAATATTCTGAGTGGCGTGCCCTCATGCTCTACTTGTTCCTGAGCCTTGAAGAAGTGGTTCCTTATCAAGTGTAAGTTCTCAAAGCACTTGTTACATACGTTGTCAATATCCTCCACCTATCGGTCCGACCCCTTCATGTCTTGTTTTTCGGGAGTTCATTCGCAAATTCTGAAAAGGAATACGCCTCCTACCTCGTTACCGAGAGGAAGAAGCTTTCCTTAAAACCGCCATGCCCGATTTTATTGGGTGGATGCATACAAAGGTAACATCCAACTTACCTCGTTCCATCTTTGAGTTGCTCCTAGGAGCGATTAATGTAACTATCTAAGTGGCCTCACCTTGCAGGCACGCACGGATGGGGAAATGCCTGCTGAATTGAAACAGGTTGCTAATGGCTTCAGTACTAGGGTCACTGAATTCACAGTATTTGATGTTAATGGGTATCGCTTTCGCACAAGAAGCTACGAGGAGAAAAGGCCCGGCCTAAAGACCAAGTGCACAGGAGTCCGAACGACTGGCAACGATAAGCTCGAGTACTATGGCATAGTCGAAGAAATATACCAGCTCGACTTCCGGGCCCCAAAGCTCTGAAGCCTGTGGTGTTTAAATGCCTCTGGTTTGATCCTCATGTGACGAGAAGAGCCGATGACATCGGCATAGTCGAAATTCGACAAGATTCCATCTATAAAGGAAGATGATCACTATATTGTGGCTCAGCTGGCAAAAACACAAGTTTATTATCTCCCATGGGCGTGCCAAAAAGACAAGAGGCTTGCGGGTTGGTATATTGCGCAATTGGTATCGCCACGTGGCAAAACGCCTGCCCCAAACGATGATGACTATGACTTCAACCCAAAGGCAGATAGCGGAGAGTTCTATCAACCTGAGGGGCTAGATGGGCGTTTGGAGATAGACATTCTTTCGCTGATGGCCATGGACGAAGACAAGGACATCGATGAGGATGACGACGAGGGAGAAGTGGTGCAAGATGCTAAAGACCTAATGATGCTTGAGCGATGGAGGGCTCTTCGCGAACAAGGTGTTGAGGACGATGGAGGTGGTGAGGAGACAACAGGGAGAGACGAGGACGGTTTCGACAATATTGATAGTGGTGACGACAGCAGTGATGCTGACAATGGTGAAGACAATGGTGAAGACAATGGTGATGACAATGCTGATAGTGACGATGAGTAGGTTTCTAGTTCATGTAATACAATATTATTCTTATTATTATTACTTTGCATTTATGTTTCGTTAATTTTGCATCTCTTCATAATTACTTATCGATTATTTATGCTAATTGGTTTAATGTTTGTCATTGCAGGTGTAGGGCAAAATGCCGGGCGGAGGTAGGAACCGGTCGAAGAGACCGATGAGAAACGTCAAGTCGGCTCGTACGGGTCGAAGAGAGCGGAGGCCGTGTAGCAGGAGGTCGACGAGCAGGAGGTCGACGAGCGGGAGGTCGACGAGCACGTGACGGTGGGCCGGACACGGGCGGGGGTAGACCTCCCGCTACCCGGGCCGCGCCCGTTTGACGAGGAGGTTGGCGACCGGGACACAGGGCGGGAGGACGAGGGCGGGAGGACGGGGGCGGGGAGGACGGGGCGGGGAGGGCAGCGAGCCGAGGAAGCCCTACAAGCGCGGGATCATGCGCCTCCCGCGCGACAAGCCCACGTTAGCCTTCCGTCCGGTGCTTCGACCCGAGGGAGATAGGTAAGTAACCATTCATGTTTTCAGTTTCTTTTTCATATTCCATGTTGAAAATTGAACTTCGGACTAACATTTCTTCTTGTTGGCTTGTGCAGCGGTTGGAAGCGTGTGGATAAAGGCTTGCAAAGTCGTCATCCTAATAGCATGCGGGCCTCATCATTAAGAAGAACTTCCCCGGCCTTATCTCGGGTAGACGGTGTGCAAAAGGTGCCCCAGCACTGGCCGGACTACTCCAAGGTGGTTCTGGAGCTTGATGGAGGAGTTACTCACCACCGGCCGAGAAGATCAAGAGGGAGTTCGGGTGAGTCTTCATCCCTCCGCTTTGCCAATACTACGCATTCAACAAATGTCCTTCAAATAATGAACGATACGTGATATCGATTATTGCGGGAATGGTTCACGTGCGAGCCGGGCACGAGGCGGAGGCGTCGGTCCACGGGACAAGGTCTGCGCCTCCGTCTTTGAAGAACATGTTCTACGAGGCGCACATCCGGTGCATGATCGACTACTATGCCGAAGTCCGCCATGAGAAGCTTGACAAGAAGGACGCGGATAGATGATGCGATCGCCCAAAACCGACATGCCCTATGAGCACTACCTGCTCGTAAGTAGGAAACAATAATTCTGATTCCATTTTGATTCATCTTGTTACTTACCTAAATGCACGTTGTAATGCGTTTCCTCCCGATTGGTGCAAATCGCACGTGGACTGGCCGGGAGGCGATTGTGGCCGGGTGGAGAACGCCGGCGCCGTACGAGGAGCGCAGGAAGAAATCCGGATATGCCAAGTCGAAGGCGGGACCGTCACACCACCAGGGGAGCCGCAGCCTCGGAGGGTTCGTGGACGCATGGGTACCATTCGCATTAATTTGTTTGTTTATTCATTTACCGAGTCATTCATTCTCATTACGTGTAATCGTCCTTGCGTTTTCCTCGCAGAGCGGTCGCATGATGGCCGAGTCATCAACGAGTTCACGGGCTTCCGGGCTCTCACCGGGCGGGCGACAGATCCGGAGAACGTCTACGACCCGACGCGGGGACCGAGGCGATCACCAACTCGAACATCGCCGAAAACCTGGTCCAAGTACACCCGGCGGTTCGCGCGCGCCATGGTGACACCTACGACCCTTCGACCGCGCCCCGGATACGGACACGCTCATGAGGATGGGAGGAGGGAAGCGACGACCACTACCTCATTGCCCACGGCGTCATCGACCCGGCCGCGTTCCCTCCTTCGTGAGGTTCGTAAGGCCACCCCCGCAGTTCCTCCTCCGCCGTCCCCGTACAACCTCGACGGGCAAGCTCCACACAGATGATGGCGTCGGTTCAGGTAACTATTCGTCGTTCATTGATTTCACATATGTTGCCGAAGCCTTATATGCATTGTCTAAGCATCTCTTGTGGATTGTTGCAGGCCCACTGGAAGAGATACTGGAGGCAACGTGAGGCCGACGGGGTGGCCGCGAGAGGAGAGAGAGGCGGCCATGCGAGCGGCCCATCGCGGCCCGGGCGGCGGAGCAACAGGGAGGCCCATCGGCAAGTGATTGCAACTTTGCGGCGGCCGTCCAAAGAATGGTCCGAGTTCACCAAGTCGTTTTCCAGCTCCTTGCAGAGCATGGAGATCCCGAACTACAGACCACCGCCGCTGCAAGTGAGCATCCCTCAACCGCCGCCGGTTGTTCTCCCTGCACTCCCTCCACTGTACCCTGTACGGACCCCGGTGAGTTTCTAGCGGCCTCTCTATTGATTTCTCTTGTGCGGCCATCCCTTAGGTACTAATGGATCGCTTCTCTATGCAGCTGCAGTCGGCGGGTTCGAACCCGACTCCGGCAGATGGACATTCTCCACACCACCCAAGTCCGAGTCCGGGCGTTTCACCATAGCTCGATGCGTGGGGGTATGGCGCGACACACCGGACCGGACCGGGGGGGGCTACGTGGCCGACAGGGGAGCTCCTCACACCACCACGGCTCGGGTGGAGATGGCTGGTACCGAGGCGAGTGAGTGAGTGGCTCCGTGACTTCATGTTAGGTTGGCGGTTGGTGCATGGATGCCACTTTGCTATTTTGTGTGGATTCGTTTGAGGACTAGATGGATGATCGACGTGGTTATGGATTATGTGTGGATTTATGAGACATATATGTGGATTTCTGTGATATAAATGTGGATTTGTGCGATATCTATGTGTATTTCTGTTGTATATTCATATATGTGCTTTGGAGAGTGCGATACGTGAGGCAATGCAGCAAAAACCACAAAAAAAAGCAGGTTACCCAGAAAGCTGGGTTTCATGCTGCAAATTTTCCCAGCTTTGCCGACTGCCAGGCAAGGGCAGTCGGCAAAGCCCTTTGCCGACTGCCTTCTTTATGCCGGATATGGTCTGTCAAAATGGCAAAAAAAAAATTCTTTGCCGACTGCCACTTGTCGGCAGGCGGCAAAGGCCTTTGCCGCTGCCAACTCGGCAGTCGGCAAAGGAAACGCCGATGTCGCTTGACGGTCGGCGCGTTTCCTTTGCCGCTCGCTACGTAGGCGGTCGGCAAAGGCCTTTGCCGCCTGCCGACACGTGGCAGTCGGCAAAGAAGGCCTTTGCCGCCCCAGCCTTTGCCGCCGCTCTTTGCCGACCCGGCACGTGGAAAGCAGACGGCAAAGAGGTTTGCCGACTGCATTAGGCGTTTAGCCGACTGCCTTCAGCAGTCGGCAAAGACACCGTTTCCAGTAGTGTGTGGAAGTTGATTTGTGTACACTAGTGATAGCACCCAATAATTCACTCCTAAAAATCAAAATTTGGTCCCAAAATATTTTTTTCTCGAGGCACGTCGCCCAGCCAGTCACATCTATGTAGTCTTCGCCGCCGCCCTCGTGCCGATCATCAGCATTCAATTGCAAGCCGGCGGTACCACCTCCCAGCAGCCGGCCATATTCGAAGTAGTACAATGGACAGTCCAAGCATTTTATACGGACGTCCACAGCACACTGTATATGGGAGAGACATGATCGACCACATCGTCAAGCCCACTTGTTGCTAGCTGCCCTTGCCTATATATATGTCGACCACAGCCTCCCAGCAAAGCACACGAGAGTTGGTACAACATACGATAAGCTTGGCCACTAGTTAGCTACTAGCTTGTTGCTGTTAGTTCTCTGTGCAAGTAGCATCCGGTAGGAAAATGGATGGGAAGGTAACTGTGGAGGCGGTGAGGAAGGCGCAGCGCGCCGAGGGACCTGCTTCGGTGTTGGCCATTGGGACGGCGACGCCAGCAAACTGCGTGTATCAGGCTGACTACCCGGACTACTACTTCCGGGTCACCAAGAGCGAGCACCTTACCGACCTCAAGGAAAAATTCAAGAGGATATGTGCGTATACTACACTTTTGATCCGTCCTGCATGTGTTGCTACTTCCTAGGCTCGCAAATCTAATTTTCTGTGTGCATCATCATCTATCTTGTCTAGACGTCTGGAAGTGAGCCCGATGATGCCGTGCTAGCAAATCTCGGCCTTGTGTCATGCATACTTCTTGCCACTTTTGATCGTGATTGCGAGGCTGGTGGCAAATTCTTTATATTTAGCCCGAGCATGGTCCATATCGTGTTGCCTTTTTATGTCGTCCACCTCATCTATAGCGAATAGGTCAGTTGGTTGACTTCCTAGCTTGTGTGAAACCTGTGCATATAGGTTAAAGTTCTCGACATGGCATGGGTGATTTATTCCCGGTCATCCGTCCTGCATGTGTTGCTACTTCCTAGGCTCAGAAATATACTATGTTCTGCGTGTGCATCATCATCTTGTCTAGACGTCTAGGACGTGCTAGCACATCTTGACCTTTTCATGCATTCTTCGTGCATGCCAGTTTTAGATCGTGATTGTGATATTGGCATAGTCTATTTGGCACGACCGTATAACATGTCTATTTGGCATAAGTCTGTATTCTTTAATTTAGCTAATCATAGACTAAGATTCTTCAACCATAAAAGAATTCCTGGCTCCGATCAGCGTCACTGTCACTATAGCAGGTATAGATTCAACTGTGAAAGAACTCCTGGGTCCTCAGCTGTTCAGTCATGAAATATTATTCAAACGCTGTTCAGTCATTGTTTATTCAAAACTGTTCACCAGTTCTGGATGTTTGTTCCTATTTCTTTTTCGTGTTTCGTGTTC
Organism: Themeda triandra; assembly: GCA_018135685.1. NCBI lineage: Eukaryota > Viridiplantae > Streptophyta > Magnoliopsida > Poales > Poaceae > Themeda > Themeda triandra. Next base: position 98,440 of record JAENPR010000975.1, on the reverse strand, counting down.
ATAGGCAAACACCGGCGCAGCGGAGCGCACCTGTTCTTTCTACTAAGATCTGATAGTATACCGGCTCTGCACTTATGTAGAGGGTGCTATATGGAACGAGAATGTCTAGTTTGGTTAAGTGTTTGGAAAGAAATAACAATGTGACTTCTATATTAAATTAGCTACGTACTCTCTCTATTCTATACCATGGTCGTTTAAACTTCAAATAAGTTTTTTTTTTTTTTTGTAAAATTGACCTGGTTTTCATATATAACACCAAATAAATGTATTATCAAACACAATTTTTTTGACACATGTGTAAATTTATTCCTGAGCACCTTTCCAAATAATGTGGATGTTGGTGTTTGTGCAGGCCAAAAGTCGATGATTACGAAGCGTTACATGCATTTGACTGAGGGCTTCCTAGAGGAGAACCCCAACATGAGCACATACTCGGCACCATCCCTAGATGCACGTCAGGATGTCCTGATAGAAGAGATACCCAAGTTGGGCGCGGCAGCAGCAGAGAAGGCGCTCAAAGAATGGGGCCAGCAACGTTCCCAGATCACACATCTCGTCTTCTGCACCACCTCCGGCGTGGACATGCCTGGTGCCGACTACCAGCTCATCAAGCTACTCGGTCTATGCCCTTCTGTCAAACGAGCAATGATGTACCACCAAGGTTGCTTTGCCGGCGGAATGGTGCTCCGTCTTGCCAAGGACCTTGCCGAGAACAACCGTGGTGCCCGGGTGCTCATCGTGTGCTCTGAGATCACCGTGGTAACATTCCGCGGACCCTCGGAGTCTCACCTTGACTCGCTTGTCGGACAAGCTCTCTTCGGTGACGGTGCAGGTGCGGTGATCGTTGGCGCAGACCCCAGTGAGCCCGCTGAGCGGCCATTGTTTCAGCTAGTATCAGCGAGCCAGACGATCCTCCCAGACTCGGAGGGTGCCATCGAGGGCCACCTCCGTGAGGTGGGGCTCACCTTCCATCTCCAAGATAGGGTCCCAAAGCTTATCTCCTCGAACATTGAGCGCTTGCTGAAAGACGCTTTCGCACCACTAGGCATCTCTGACTGGAACTCCATCTTTTGGGTGGCGCACCCTGGCGGTCCAGCCATACTGAACAAGGTCGAGGCGAAGGCTGGCCTTGACAAGGCCCGACTGTGTGCAACCCGCCACATCCTCGCAGAGTATGGCAACATGTCGAGCGCATGTGTCCTCTTCATCCTTGATGAGATGCGAAAGAAGTCTACCAGGGACGGACACACCACAACTGGGGAGGGCATGGACTGGGGTGTCCTCTTCGGCTTCGGCCCCGGCCTCACCGTCGAGACCATTGTTCTTCATAGTGTTCCCATCACCATAGTGCAGGCCGCATGAACGTTGTGCATGGAGCTCCCATGTCGATTCACCTCCACATCATTTTACAGTTTATTTTGGTTTCTTTTACACAAGTAATGTACCTTCCATGTACCTGTTAAGGTTATCATCACCTCCAATTATCCCATCATCCTCCTGATCAAGCTGTCTTCCTGTATTTTCTATTTGCTACCATTTGAAAGTATTTTGTATTTCTATCTCCTTAAAGTAAACTATATATCTTATTTTTTAAAGACCTTTTAGTAACAACAAATTTCTTATTCTCTAAGTGGTGATGCTAATCTTTGTTTTAGGCTACGTTTTACATCAATATCCTATTGACTCAAAGGTACTGCTTCGGATTTGTTTGTCCAACTCATCGGCTCTTTTAATCAAATCTTTTCTGTGTTTTTTTGTAAGTACCACTTATGGTTTGGATCGAACCATATTTTAAGAAACTATCTCTAATTAAGTCTTCTTATTTTATTTAGTCATACTTGCATAGCAGTAGATCCTTTTCTTTTCCACAAGTATAATGCCCGTGCTATCTCATCTTCACCTTTGTTGCCACCATTTTTCCAATTTTCAATCTGTAGTTCTGTACAATTTTTCATTCAATTATAGCCCGAACTAAGAATTCGGTATTTTGTTGCATAAATAAATCTTTAACTTAAGAACAACTGTAGGCCACATATAAAAAATTTGGAATAAAACAGAGTAATACACCACGGTTTTAAAATCATAGTGCCATTCAGAAATAGAATTTTGAAGTCACAGCTCTATTGCTGGTTTAGCAACATCTTCTTTCTATTCAGTTTCATAGATGAAAAAATGGTCATGGGAGTGATATACAACTTAAAAAGACTTTCAAATTAAATATGTTTCATGGTGTGGTACAAATCTCAATATACAACAACAGGAAACGAAATTTACCTGCTTGGCAAAGATCCAGCCATCCTGCTGAATCTTCCAAAAATCGATTCTCTTCTGCAAATGTCACGCAGCAAGAGTCGACCACAATCTGCATTCAACCCATAACTTCCCAGATGCCAGTGTCCTTTGCTCACTACAAGTCAATCTCATTCAAATCCATGACGTCTCCAGCATGAACTGCAGTTAGCAAAAATCTCGTGTGAATCCTCAGTCACAATCTTCTAAAGGTCTGTAATGAAATTAGCATATTTGGAAATAGAGGCTGCTCTTGCTTGAAGAAGGGGAAAAAATCCTCATGCGCGCCTCATGACACTACTGCAACGACCATCGCAACTCCAAGCATGCACTTTGGGCGTGATGGAGATGTTGTTTAAGGATGGTATCTCGGCAACCTGAGGGACATCAGCTATCGCCTGCTCTGGATCACGGTCAGTAGGAGCTCTGCCCTTGTAAAAAACAAACAATTGACAGTACACACAACTTCAGATGTGACACAAATTATACTCACTGGACCTTGGTTTCTCGTCTCTAATATTGTAACACAAATCATACTCAATGGAGGAATCAATAACACGACATATTGTATTTTAACTGAATGAGGCAATCTAGTACAGGTAGGCAAAAAATTCGAAAATTGGCTCATTTTTGTTCATGGTAGTGTATTTATATCCTGAGCACAATGTATGTTGACTGTACAACCCAGTAACTCACTCTATCACAAAAGGCATCAAGGAGTCTACACTAATCAAGTACTGTAAACAAAAAAATGTAGGGGTCATAACAGACATGCCACCTTCAGAAATAGGAAAGAAGCTCTTCAGTCTAGAAATAACCTGCATACATAGGTGATTAAGTCTAAATCCAAGAGCCTAATTAAGCCCACATAGCAAAAGTGAAAGAAAGAATTGTCGAATCTCTAAGCATAACTTAAGAAAAGAACATGTCAGATAAAGGTACCTGTTGATCATCCTCTGCTAAAAGTAGACTAAGCATAGAATTGTGAAACCGCAAGCTCAGGCAGAAGCCTTGTAATCTTATCGATAATCCCATTGATTAATTAAAAAATATTGTTTATAAATTTGTAAGCATAACAGAAAAAAGAACATGTCAGACAAGCTTGCTTCATCATGAACCTATCACGAACTAAGGTATGAGAGACAGCCTATACATTTATAAATTTAAATACATGGAAATATTCAGGTATGGCTATAATTACCATTTGTTCTGAGCTAATGTTTTTTAAACTAAATTGATAGCTAAGCTGATTGTCGAGATGATCTACAGGTGCAGAGCACAAAGAAAACTGATAACGAAGCTGATCGGCACTATAATGCTGTTTTTATTTTTGTATACGACTGACTGAATGAACATACATATAAACTGCTCACAGAAATGAGTCTTGTTAAAATGCATGGCTGGCAGTTCTGCATCAAAGAAATTACAACTATGATCTGCTTATCTACATCAAATTTTTTACTACAGCCCATTTTCATATAGTAGCACACATAGTCACATATTGATACTGCTAGTTCGACATTTCATCTCTATAGCACAAAAAGAACACAGGAAATGATGCCACGCTGACCTGAAGCCACAATCCTAAAAACATGGATGGTCAGTCTATGCACTTGTCAATTTTTCTAGTGTCAGTGATGTTGAACAGCAGCTTCACCACTTGCCAGATCGAGCAGCTACAAAACCACCAAAAAGATTTGAATGAAGAACAATATGAGAATTTAGAGAAATACAACCAGTAGCCATCTACCGGATCCTGCGCTCCAGGGTAGCACTATGGCTGGAGGATGGAGCCATTGGGCCAGAACTTGTACTCGTGACTACTGCTGCCGCCGTTGCCGGATGGAGGATCCTGGACGCCACCGTGGCCAAGGTCGAAGCACTTGGACGCATCGCCCAGCGGATCGTCCTTCCCTTCTATATGCGGCCATGGCCGGATCAGGGTGTCGCGGCCGGATCTTGCGCTCGTGGCTGTCGCTGCCGCCATCATCGGATTATTCAGGCTCCTGGGCGCTGCCGTGGCCCGGGTCGACGCTCCTGGACTCCTCCCCCACCGAATGATGCGCTCTTTGACACCACTATGGCCAGGAGGCCCAGTCAGGAGCCATGAGACATGGTCATATCTGGCGCCGCCGCGGCCAGGAGTGCGACCAGCATGGCGCGACCGGAGGCGATGCACGAAGTCTCCCATGGCATCGGCTGTGGCTGTGAGGCCCTCCTAAGGGAAGGCGGTGCAGCTGTCGTACTGCGTTAGAGAGGCGGCCTCGCCGGCGGCGCGACGGGCGAGTGCGTGGTCCTCAAAAGATCGTGGCGGCGCCCTCGACGTACGGGCGAGTGCGTGGTCGTCAAATACCACGAAGCTGCGATGTCGAGGTCCGCGAGGATCGGGGCCCGTGCGCGAGGTCGTGAGGGCGAGGCCACACCACGAAGCCGCCGGAGGAGACGGAGGAGATGGAGAAGAATTGTTGCCGCGATGAGTATTGTTTTGAAATTTAGATACAAATTCCGAGAGGGATGGAGTCCGTGATTTCTGGCGTCCGTAATTTTCGGTTTCGGTAGGCGTGGGCACGGGAGAGAGTAACGAGGATTTGATACACTCAATCCAGGCCCTTAATTGGGTAATGGGTAAGGAGAGAGAAGATTAAGATAGATCTGGACGGTTCGTTTCAAAGGTGTTGCTTTACTGGGTACACTTTTTGGGGTGAACTTAGGCCTTGTATAATGCAGGGCGCTAATGAACAGCTATGGGTTGTTAAAACGATTTTTTGCCACCGTGGACTCGATCTGGGGCGCTTACGGCCGGCACCGATGCTCCGTGAAGCGGCGCCGCTTGAAACGGCTCTTGCGCTGTTTCCGCGGAGGCAGGTGCGCTTAACTGCTGCATGCAAATCTTGAAAGCGCCGTAAAATATGTTTTTCCCATTGTAGCTCAAACTCCGGAGAGACGCTTACGGACGGAAAATTTTCTCTCTCCTTCGAAGCGCCCCTGTGCGTTGCACAAGGCCTTAGAGGGGGCTTCTCAGCTGGTCACGTTTTCTTGTGTGGTCGTATGAAAGAAAAGATGGTGTATTAGTAGGGTAGATATTCCAGACTTCCGAAACTAACTCAGAGAAACCATCACACAAAAGCCATTGTAGGATTACAATGATCCGTGGTTGGACTGTTATATGTCACATAAAATCCAAGGTGTTTGGGTCACCTTCAAACTCCCTGTATTCCAAATTATAAGTAATTCTGGCTTTCTCTAAACAGATCATTTCTATTATGTGTCACACACAACTAAGATTGGAATTGCGGAAGCTAATTAGTAAGGTAGCAAGCTCCCATTGATAACTTCGATATTTTTATCGAGGTATTGAGAAGTACACAAGCTTCCCCGAGAGACAATTTATTGTATGCAAACATACATCACCACCGAGACACAAATATCCGTACAAAATGGCAGCCACATACATAGTTTTCAACCACAACACCATAACGTCCATATCCAACCACAATGCATATATATATAGTTTTCAGAACGTTGGCACCATGAATAGAGAAGGTGATGGTCTCCATTGGTGATGAGTGTGCAACGTAATCCGGCCTAGCTCGTGCATCCACGAGCTGATAGCCCCTCGGGGCCCAGGTCCACTGGAGTCCACAACATATTCGAGCCTAAGATTGGAATTGCGGAAGCTAATTAGTAAGGTAGCAAGCTCCCATTGATAACTTCGATATTTTTATCGAGGTATTGAGAAGCACACAAGCTTCCCCGAGAGACAATTTATTGTATGCAAACATACATCACCACCGAGACACAAATATCCGTACAAAATGGCAGCCACATACATAGTTTTCAACCACAACACCATAACGTCCATATCCAACCACAATGCATATATATATAGTTTTCAGAACGTTGGCACCATGAATAGAGAAGGTGATGGTCTCCATTGGTGATGAGTGTGCAACGTAATCCGGCCTAGCTCGTGCATCCACGAGCTGATAGCCCCTCGGGGCCCAGGTCCACTGGAGTCCACAACATATTCGAGCCTAAGATTGGAATTGCGGAAGCTAATTAGTAAGGTAGCAAGCTCCCATTGATAACTTCGATATTTTTATCGAGGTATTGAGAAGCACACAAGCTTCCCCGAGAGACAATTTATTGTATGCAAACATACATCACCACCGAGACACAAATATCCGTACAAAATGGCAGCCACATACATAGTTTTCAACCACAACACCATAACGTCCATATCCAACCACAATGCATATATATATAGTTTTCAGAACGTTGGCACCATGAATAGAGAAGGTGATGGTCTCCATTGGTGATGAGTGTGCAACGTAATCCGGCCTAGCTCGTGCATCCACGAGCTGATAGCCCCTCGGGGCCCAGGTCCACTGGAGTCCACAACATATTCGAGCCTAAGATTGGAATTGTGGAAGCTAATTAGTAAGGTAGCAAGCTCCCATTGATAACTTCGATATTTTTATCGAGGTATTGAGAAGCACACAAGCTTCCCCGAGAGACAATTTATTGTATGCAAACATACATCACCACCGAGACACAAATATCCGTACAAAATGGCAGCCACATACATAGTTTTCAACCACAACACCATAACGTCCATATCCAACCACAATGCATATATATATATATAGTTTTCAGAACGTTGGCACCATGAATAGAGAAGGTGATGGTCTCCATTGGTGATGAGTGTGCAACGTAATCCGGCCTAGCTCGTGCATCCACGAGCTGATAGCCCCTCGGGGCCCAGGTCCACCGGAGTCCACAACATATTCGAGCTTTAGGCCTACCTCAACCCAAAGATGTCGGACTAAACTCAACAATCTCCCCCATCACACATTGGGCCCAACTCTTCACATCACACAACTCCATGTGATCTCCATAGGACGTTATCCAGGCCCCGAGTCCAACGCTCATATCACACACAAAACCTCGTGTATCGTGTGACCTCTGAGAGGTTAATGTGCTCCCTCATCACTGAGTGACCCCGAGATTTTTCCAGGTTTTATCGACCATGAGCTCCAATACCACTTGTTAGTGTGTGCAGCAGAATCTGGCCCCCTTGGGCCCAGGTCCACCGGAGCCCACAACATATCCGGTCCTGAGGTCTAACTCAACCCAAAAGACTAGTCTCATAGGTGAGGACTGCCCCCGCCTTATATGTTGTGCTCCTCCACCATCAATTACCGATATGGGACTAAACACAACAATCACGACTTGGTCTATACAATGCAATTTAGTAGCCTGTCTTACTTGTTTAGCGTCTCAATGAGGGGTTGGATGTTCTCTAGTTGGTGCCCTCGAGAGTTGTAAATGCTAACAATGTTGCTCTCGAGGCTGATGTCAAGAAGGATATGTCGTAGGATTTGTCTTCGGGGCAACCAGGCTCTGTCAATTCATCAATGGTGCTACTGTACTTGAGTGTCCAGTGATTTTATATCATCACTGGGTTCAAAAAAGCCTATTTCAGTCCCTTGAACCCTACAGAAGTGTGCCTCCTTCCTACAAAACAATGTGTAGTTTGTTAGAGATCAACTCAGAGGGTAGCCAATTACCATGCTTTCACCTAGCCCACAATCACTGATGATGAGCAGGGCCAGGTCAGTGCACAGTGCTCTCGCTTGCGACCGCTGGTGCATGTTGTTTATTTGTCCAGTAGAGGTTGTTGCCGATTGTGAGGTCAAACCACAATGAGGTTGGTACATACCTGTGTGGGGTAACCTCTGAAGATAAGCCTAGGGGGTTCATGACACGGATTAAGGATCATGTCGAGGTCAGCCATGGACATGGCACCATGGCGGCACTGAGCATTCTGGCGTGGCAGCATTCTCTCGCCATTCTAGGGCTGGCTTGGTTAGCTAGAGTTCACCATGGTTTTCTGGTGCTCGTCGTGCTTGGTCCTATACCAAAGTTACAAAATGGTGTTATAAGATGATAATTTTTTGTTTTCTAGTTTTTCTAGGGCATCTTAACCTATCTGCTTCTGCAAATGATATTAATAGAGATGAACATCTTAATATGCTCATAAGCGGACATGTTGTCTGCCTGTTTATATTAACAGAAATCGTTGGTCTTCAAAAATGTTTCATGTAATAATATTGTTAGTGTTTTGAACACTTACGAATAAATTATGTATGTCATGCTGCTCAAGGAAGACGATCGTAGCACTCAGGACACAAGTTCGTGTTCCTAGATTCAAGTGCTTTGGGAGCTTACAATGGGGTGTGCAAGCTAAGGGATTGGAGGTTGGCATGGTCAGAGCCAGAAAATCAGCATGAGAGGCCACGTAGTCACTGATGGATTATAGGAGGGGCAATTATCAAAAAAATTTCTTCAAATACATGATGAAAACTTGTGTACACAGGAGATTTCACCAAGCATAGTGGGTGCCTAGCCCCTCTCAGCCCCTCCCTCCCACCGCCCCTGGAGGTTGGCGACGAGTGTAGTGTATGGATAATCATGTGATCACTTCCCTAGGAAGGGCGGCCTTGCTCTCCTTATATAGAGTTCGGGGGCCAGGATATAAAACAGAGTTGGGTTCTCCTAACAAGAGTGGTCGAGAGCCCAAGAGGAGGAGAAAGCTAAGAAACTTGGTTGGCAATCCATTTTGTCTTGTCTTGGTGTCAGCGCACGTTTTTGTATGGTCGCTGTGGTCTTGCTATCAATACCAAGGTGCGACGTGCATCAACAATGCCATTGTGCTAGTCACGCGCGCGGCGGCATTGTGTGAGTGGTAGATGTTTACCAACTCCCTTGTGCGGTAGCATGGGCATCATGGTGTCGGTGTAGAGGGTAATGGCAATTTTAGGTCAATGGCCAGTTTTATTATCCTTGGGGGCGCTGACCCGACCTTAGTGGGTCAAGCCAAGGCTCCGGTTGGCTTGGTCGATTCCTAAGAGGATGAGTTGGGGCCATGTCTCCATCCCATGGCTGATGGGTCATACACTCGTCTTGTTGGGTGGGCTTGTGTGGTGTTGTGTCGTGCCGATCGTTACTGCCCTGTGGTGTTGTCTTGTCTACGTAGTAATGTGTTCAGATGTGTGGTGTGCTGACCTGAGGGATGGCTGTTGTTTCGCCACAAAATCACTAAGGCAGATCTATTTGTATCATATTGCCTAAGTACTAGATATGCGTAGGCGTGCCAGTATACATCGATATACAAAATAAAATAAATGTGCAATAAACACAGATAAAAATACATGGCAACCTCTCAATGGCGGCAAGGCCAAAGGACCGGACACCAACCGACACCTCGACCAACCTGCAGTGGAACTGGCACCCGGGATTCTCGTGTTGAGCGTCGTACTCTCTACACTGTGGCTCTGTGCTGTGTTGATACTGAACTGGATATATATGCAGGCTGGCCGTCACAGCAACTACCGTGCTTCCCCAGGGTATTCTGATCAAGATGATCGTGATGATATTAGGAAACCAGCTGGAGGCAAGTTCTAGCTCAATCATGATGTCCAGGATGGTGACAACCCACGTGAGGATGCACCACTGTCCAATATCCAGCATCACCGCGGTTGAGATAATTATGACCATAACCGCAGAAGAGGTCGTGCAAGCGCAGCAACTTTTTTTTTTTTTTGACAAGGAAACACAATATATTGATTAACAGCAAGAAATGGGATGATAACACTGATACCAAAAATAAAGGAAGCAGCTAACATTAGGCAATATAGACCAATATGTCTCTTAAATGTAGATTATAAGTGGTTTACAAAAGTTTTGACATTGAGATTGACAGCAGTGGCAACAAGAATTATCAGCCCAGCTCAAACTGCATTCATCCCTGGTAGATACATATTAGAGGGCATCGTAATGTTGCATGAAGTATTACACCATATGAGAGTGCAAAACAGGCAAGGAGTGGTTTTAAAGCTTGATTATAAAGTGAATTGGGAGTTTATGATGGAAGTCTTGAGGAAAAAGAGGTTCCCTGAGAAGTGGATTGGGTGGATGAAGCAGGTGATAGAAGGAGGCAGGGTGGGGGTGATGATTAATGGGCAACCAGGCAATTTCTTCAGAACATACAAAGGACTGAGACAAGGAGATCCCTTATCACCATTGCTTTTCAATCTGGTAGGAGATGTACTAGCCAAGCTTCTAGAGAGGGCAAAGAATGATGGAGCAATTAGGGGTTTGGTGCCAGATCTTGTGGAGGGTGGACTGACACATCTACAATATGCAGATGATACAGTGATGTTCTTAGATGTGGACAGGGAAACAATCTGCAATGCCAAATTCTTGCTGTACTATTTTGAGTCAATGTCAGGTTTGAAGATCAATTACCAGAAAAGTGAGATATTTGTTCTGCAGACTACCATTGAAGTACAGAGAGAAATAGCAGACAGTCTGAATTGTAATATAGGAGAATTTCCTATGAAATACTTGGGAGTGATGCTAGACAGGTATTATATGAGTTCAGAGGACTTTGATTATGTGTGTCAGAAAATTGAAAAGAGGGTTCCTACCTGGCAGAGCTGCTTGTTGACCTATGGGGGGAAGATGATACTTACTGAATCATGCTTGAGTTCAGTGCCCAATTATGTTATGGGAATTTTTCATTTAAAGGGAGAAGCTCACAGGAAAATGGAGACTGCAAGATCAAACTTCTTCTGGCATGGACCAGGGCAAAAACAGAAATACCACATGATGAGGTGGGAGGTCCTGGCCACACCAAAAGCAACAGGTGGATTGGGTTTCACAGATACTAGAACAATGAATGAGTGCTTATTGGCAAAATGGATATACAGGTTGGAAAGAGGAGATAAAAACCCTTGTCTAGAGTTACTAACCAAGAAATATATGGGTGAAAAAGGATTCTATAGTTCAAAAACAAGAGGGGTATCTCAATTCTGGAGTGGCCTGCATGATATTAAAGAGAGCTGTGAGAAAGGTCTGATCTACAAAGTTAACAATGGGAAGAAGGCTAGGTTCTGGCTGGATGTTTGGTTAGGGCAGTGCCCTTTTAAGATAGTGTTTGATAAACTATTTGTGATCTCTAATGAGCAGGATAATACAGTGTATGAAATTTTGAGAAATAATGAGATTAATTTGTCCTTTAGAAGAACTTTTGGAAGAGAGGAACTAGGGCAATGGCAGCAACTTATACAGCTAATCAGGAATGTGCAGTTGCAGAGTGAACCTGACACTGTTTTTTGGGGGCTGGAAAAGAAAGGAAATTTCACAACATCATCTTTGTATAGAGAACTGAAATTTCCAGGAGAATATAACAAAGAGATAATGAGTATTTGGAAAGCAAGACTTCCTTTGAGGATTAAATTCTTTCTTTGGTCTCTATATTCTGATTGTCTTCCTTCAGCTGAGCAATTAGTAAAGAGGAACTGGCCAGGTGAAGAAGAGTGTAAACTGTGTGGTAAACAGGAAACTAACCAACACATTTTCTTTGAGTGCTATCTAGCAAATTTTTGCTGGTGGACATATAGGGAGGCTTTGGGCTGGGCAATAACACCTACTAACCTCAATCAATTTTTGCAACTCAGCTGCGGCAGAGGCGACTCGCCAAAGCCTATGATGATCTTTATTTTGGCCTGCATTTGCTGGAGTTTGTGGCTCATCCGCAATGAATATGTTTTTCAAAATAGAGTGGTTACAGGAACTAACACAGTGATATATCGATCATTGGTCCTTTTGCAGAAGTGGAGCATCCTCCTCAGAGGGAAGGAAAAAGACTGGGCGCTGAAGACGATGGAAGCAATATCGCAGCATTTGGAGTCAAGCGGCCAAGATTGATGACATGATGCTTTTTCGACAGGAGAGCGAAGCTGGAGAAACCTATCTTAGCCGAGTTTACTGAACCTAGTGTCGTGTATAGAGTTGGTGAGGGGGCTGTTTGCTTAGCGTAGCCTCTTTCCTTTTTGAGTAAAACTCGTTTAAACTTGGTCAGGAGTGTTTCAGTAGTTGCTTTTATGCATCTGAGCTCAATCTGTAAGCTGGTAATCCCAGCAAACATGGTTACGATTTGCTTTCTATAAAAAGCAGGGCCAAGTGCCTTTGGTCTAAAAAAAAAATTAACAGCAAGAAACTGTTAGAACCATTACACAGTTAATGGTTACATTTTGGAGTGCCACAAGCAATGGGCACTCATGATCATGAGCCTCATAGGTACAAACACCTTGAAAAGAGTAAGGTTGAGAACCTATGGCTCTAAGGGCTTGACGAGCAAGAGAGTCAGCCATCTGATTTTGCTCCCTTTGAATCCTCCGAATTTGAGTTGTGCTGTGAATCACCTTGGAGGAGATGAGCTCAGTGAGTGGCTTAATTCGCCAATCCGGTGGATAAGTAAGATCAGGACCATTGAAGAAATGGACTAGCTGTTTGTTGTCCGAAAGCATGGTCACATGCTGCATCTGCAAAGCTGAGACGACCTCTGCAGCAAGGGCCATGGCAGCCGCCTCTGCCATGATGACTGAGGAGGAACTCTTCATGGCTGCCTTGATGAATATACTGTGGGGGGCTTAGCCTGGGTATCAACAATGAAGACACCAATCCCTGCATCTCTAGGGACAGCCGTAGCATGGTCCGGATGAGTGGACGCACCAGTAAAACAACATGGACCTTGAAGAGAACTTGGGCAAGGCACTAGCAATGGGTCCCTCAAGCTTGTGGAATCTCCCTCTTCTTGTGCTGCTAATCTGCTTGGACCTGCATGTGAGAAGGTCATACCTTGGTTGTGCACCATGGTTTGGAGATTTGGGTTGGCCATCGGGAAGTTTGCCAGGCTGCTGTTTTCCAGAGGAAGGTGCAGCCGATCATTGCTTGGACCTTGGTTATGCACCATGGTTTGGAGAACTGGGTTGACCATCGTGATGGGTGCCAGGCTGCTGATTTCCAGAGGAAGGTGCAGCCGATCAGAGGGCCCTGGAGGATCAGGCTGTTGCTGCTGACTGCCCAAAATGTCTCCGAGTATGCCTTGTTGGATAGGTCCTGCAATGGTAGAAACCATACCTTGGTCGACCCGAGCAGAGTTTGGTGAAGGCAAAGCTATGACCTGGTCACTTAGGGAGGACAGGTGGGAGTTCATGTGAGCATTGGCCGCCTGATGAATCTGAACTGCAGTCCACGTCTTCCTTTGGAACCTGTTATCATTCCGGGCTTTCCAAATATACCAAAGGATAAATAAGGTTTTGCAGAGAATAACATCAGTAGGATTAGGGGTGATGAGCATGGGAAGTGATATTTGCACTCCATCTTGTTCTGCAGGTAGATTATTAGTTTGTAAAGGAGGATAGCTATGGACCAGACTTGTGAGGGAAGATCATAAGTAAAAAACAAGTGCTGGTCATTTTCATTTGAACCACAATAATAACAGTGTTGATCAATATGAGTAGAGAATCTACCTGCTCGATCACCAGTTGCAATTGCACGTCTAATAAGCCTCCACGCAAAAGTTTTAAGTACGGGAGGGATGGTCTTACTGCGCCATACCTTTTGTAGTATATTGTCAGCGTCACTGGTAATGCTTCGGGATCCTTGATTGGGTAATTGGTGTACCTGCAAGTGAGTCAAATATCGATAGACAGATTTGGTTGTGCATTTGCCATTTGTGGCCGGGGTCCACATCAAAATATCATCCTGATCAGAGATGACCACAGGGGTGTCTTCGATGCATTGGACAGCCTGCTCTGAGAAGGTGTTTGTCAGAAGTTCATGATCCCAATCATGGGTACCATGGACCCAAAGATCAGAAACTTTTGCCAACAGTGGGGAGGTGACAATAGGTGATAGAAGATGGTCATAGATGTGGTTCCACACTGGTGTCCAAGGGGAGGACCAAACTGAGGAGTTGCCTCCATGAATTTGATAAGTGCAGTTGGAGAGAAGATGGGTCCTGACCTGCATCATAGAAGACCAAAAGATAGATCTAGGGCCTTTGGTGTTAGCTGTCCAAAAAGACTCATTGGGATAGTACTTTGCTTTTAGGATAGCCGAGAGAAAGGGATTATGATTACTAGCAATCTTCCAAGCAGAATGAATAACTAAACTTTTATTAACTGTTTCCATGTCCCTAATACCCAAACCCCCTTGCTCTTTGGGCTTAGAAATGTCGTCCCAGGAGCGATAAGCAATAGAGCTGGTATTTTGTTCTTCCTGCACATCAGTCCACCAAAATCTTTTGATGATAGTGTTAATCTTATCAATGAAAGTGTTAGAGAAAAGAATAGTGGACATGTAATAGATAGGAATAGAAGATAACACTGATTTAATATATTGGAGACGGCCTGCATGATTGAGTTTGTTAGCCTTCAGGGTACCAAACTTAGCAAAAAATTTATTGTAGATGAAATCGTAAGCTCTATTTTTATCTCGTGACTAAAAACCATGGGGTAACCTAGATGCATAGTATTTGGTTGTAAGTCAGGAACCGGAAAAATACCTTTGATCTGGTGCTTGAGTTGGTGAGAGACATGCTTGCTGAAATAGATGGAAGATTTTTGAAGATTGGGGCTCTGACCTGACCTTGTGCAGAAATCATAGAGAATGCTTTTCATTTGGTGCGCCTCTTCTATCGATGCTTTGCCACAGAGAATGAGGTTGTCTGCAAAGAGAAGAGAATGTATGGGTGGGCAGCCTTGGCCCAAGCTTACACCCGTGAGATTGTTATTCTCAGAGCCTCCTGCAATCTGATTGATAGTTCATTAATAGCCAAAACAAAAAGATAGGGGGAGAGAGGGCATCCCTGACGAAGGCCTCTCTGAGAGTTGAAGTGCCCGGAGGGTTCATCGTTGACTAAAATAGAGAACGTAGGGGAATAAATGCATGCATGAATTAAAGAAATGAAACTATCTCTATGCCTAAGCGGTGTAGGGACGCCACAATGAAGTTCCACTCCAGTCTATCGAAGGCTTTTGCCAAATCAGTCTTAAGGAGGAAGGCGTTGTGGTGCCAACTTTTAAGATTGAAAGAGTGAATGATCTCCTGCGTGACAATAATATTAGAAGAAATATGTCTATGAGCAATGAAAGCTGACTGGGTTTGGCTAACAAAGTTGGGGAGGTGATTCTTGAGCCTGTTTGCCAGAGATTTGGAGACAATTTTATAAACCACATTGCAAAGACTGATGGGCCTATAGTCCTGAGGAACAGTAGGATTATTCTTTTTTGGGATAAGAGTAATGAAAGTTTGATTAATATCAGAAGGCATGTGACAATGAGAATAGAAATCATTTACCAGCCTAGATATGTCATCCTTGATCCAACTCCAAGCTGATTTATAAAATGCTGCATTAAGACCGTCAGGACCAGGAGCTGCGTTGCTTCTCATATCCTTAATAATCTCATGTATCTCTTCTAAGTTCGGAGTAGAGTAAGTGAACCCAAAAATGTGTGACTGATCCTCCATGTGTTGGTCCTGTGCAGATTGATCAGGGGGGCCAAGCTGGCCATCCTGGTGCCTTGGACGATGTTGTGTATCCTGCTGATCCTGCATGGTGAAGTCACGAGAGGGATGGGGGCTAACCTGATACCTTTGCTAATTGATGACTGAAGGAGGAGAGGGATGCAGACCATTCTAGAGGTGATTAGCAGAGTTATCGGTGGAGAAGATATTAGTGAAATAATGGACCAGAGTATCAGCCAGCTGTTGGGGAGTGGTGGAGTGGGAGCCATCGGGGTTGAGGAGGTGGGAGATTTTGTTTTTAATATTCCTCTTGACAATGGCTTTGTGGAAGTAGGCAGTATTTCTATCTCCAGAAAGCGCCTAGTTTTTTTTGGCTCTCTGGATGTGGTAAGTTTTTTCTTTGGAGAGCAACTCTTGGTGCTTTTGGTGAAGCTGCTGCTGGAGATTGTGGTTCTGATGGGAAGGATGGAGGCTTTGCTGGGCTTGGATTTGGGTTTCAATCTGAGCAAGAAGATAATTATTTTTAGGTTTTTTCCTGCGCCATTTCCTAAGGTTAGCAGCCAGATACTTGGTTTTTTGAGAGAAGTTACACGCAGAGGAGCGATTCCAGCTTTGCTTGGCAATTTCATTATATTCCTGTTCCATCAACCACCAATTCTAAAAACGAAAAGGTTTGTTAGCACGAGGGCAATTAGATTTCAAAACCGCAAGAATAGGAGCATGATCACTATACAACATGGGAAGGTGGTAAATCGTCGTTGCCGGGTACTCCATACACCACTCTGCATTTCCTAAACATCGATCAAGCCTCTCATAAGTGGGATTAGAAGAAAACCTTTTATTAGTCCAAGTGTAAGCAGGCCCGCTATAACCTAGATCGATAAAGCCACAACTTTTAACATAAGCACAAAACTGACTGATACGGTTAACATCAGCACGAGAAGGACCAAGCTTTTCATTAACATGCATAAGTTCATTGAGGTCACCCATACAGAACATTGGCAGATTAGGATGCATAGAGACAAAGTTCAACACATGATCCCAGATGACATAAGTAGCATGGTGGTGGGGGTCCCCATAGATACACACTAGACCGTAGTGCTGCTGGCTAGACTTATTTAGACACAAAGCAAAGATGAAGTGATGATCATGATCAAAGATAGTGACATCAACCTCATCTGTCCACAACATCCAGAGGCCACCCGATTGGCCACGAGAGGGGACAACGTAAGCATCGTTGAGATTGAAATGATTTTTTAAAGAAGTTCTGGAAATAGTATAATTGCGAGTTTCTGAAATAAAACTTACCTGAGCTTTAGTAGATTGTAGAAGACGGGATAGATGTGCCATGGTGGAACTATGCAGGTTCCCGCCCGTGCCCCTGCAGTTCCACGCCAAGTGTGTCATGGCTGCTGGGGCGCCCTGTCGGCCGGCGCCTGAGCCTGAGGTTGAGGAAGTTGAAGTTGTCGGTGAGCAGGATCGCCACCATGTAGAGGATCTTGAACGCCATCACCGCCTTGAATAGCTTGCTGATTGATAATTGCAGGAGTTAGGACCGACACTATCTCTGTTTGTGTGGTTACCTGCAGCTGAACTTGAATCTGCTGAATATTAAGCTGCCTGATTTGAAACATCTGCTGAGTTGTGACATGCTGAATAGAGGTGTGCTGCATCCTGTGGTCAGAAGCCTGATCTTGCAGTGGCGGGTTAGCCATGACTACCCCTTGCATCGGTTGAGCTTTAGCATTGGCTGTGTTTGTTACTATGTTACTTGCGCTGTTGATCTGTTGATTCCCCACATGCACAGTAGGCATAGGAGCAGGAGCAGTGTTATCCAATACCATAGCATCATGTTGTGATGTCTGCTGATTTTCCCCTCCAACTGGTTCAGTGGTGCATGCCGGGAAGATGACCCCCGGTATGATGATCCCAGGAGGCCTGGTGATCCTACCGATTGGCGCTGCACTCTGTCCCATTGTGATTCCTGCAAATGCTTCTCTGAGAGAACGAAGCGCATCAGAAGGTGGAGCACTGAGACCTTGAAGATCAGTGAGCTGATCGTGGACTAGCTGCATAGGTACAGGAGTCCACTGAGTCATCCAAAGGCTGTGGTGGCCGAAGTCCTGCTGCCTGCAATTTGTAAGAATCCTCCTGTTTCTTACTGGACAATTCTCAGCATTGTGGAAGAAACCAGCACTGTAAGTATAGAGTCTTTTGACCTTTTCATAATGGAACCAAATAACAATGTTACCCATACCGGGGATCGTCAGTCCAGCAATAGACGAACACAATCCCCGCTTCAAGTTGCAGGAAGGCAGATGCTTCCGCTTGATGGAGGCTCATCAACGACACAGTAGCACATCGCCTTTAAAGGTAAAGCACTACTTTAGCATGTTTCTTAGCTCATGCCACTACAAAAAAACCGCACATCCAAGACGTTTTACTTTTGTCATAGTAGAGCCCAAAAATGTCAAGGAAACATATTCTGTGATGAATTTATGATGAAACTTTGTTTGTCACCATTGTAGCGTCATTGTTGTTGGGTAGTGACGATTTCACAAATTTCGTCATGGATAGCGTTACATCCATGACGATTATATGATCGTCACTGAACTGTTTCGGCCGGTGTTCTAGCAGACACGTGTTTGATGCATAGGTTGACACGTGTTGGATGGGTATGTTGACACGTGTTAGATGGATAGGATGACACGTGTTTGTATGGACTTTGACACTTGCTGCGCTGTAACGCTAACACGTGTCATACTTGTAGGCTGCCACGTGTGTCATTCTTATGTTGACACGTGTGCCGCTATTACATCGACACGTGTGCCCCTATTAGGCTGACACGTGTGAAAGGTCACAATGGCTAGAGGGGGTGAATAGCCTAATAAAAATTCTAGCAATAAAACTAGACAACCCAATTAGATAGCAAGGCGACAAATGTGCAAAGCAAGTGCTTCGACTACTCTATGCAAGCCGTCCTACCATGCAAGGCTACTCAATTTAATTGCACGCACAACAACGGTGATCAAGCTACACAATGTCGGTTCACCGAAACCAACCAAGCAATTCTACCCACGGGATTTAAGCTACACAAAGAGTGGTTCCCGACCGACCGCAACAAGCAATTCTACTTTGCGGAAAGTAAAGATATGATCAGAGATTATACCGCCGCGAAGAGTAGAAGATAGCCAATCACCGGTGTAGAAGCCAATCACCTAGAGAGCTCAAGCACAATCACAAGGAGGTCGAAGCCTCGGCAAACACAAATCAACACAATGATTTTTTTTACTGAGGTTCACTAGCTTCCCGGCAAGCTACTCCTCGTTGTGGCGATACACTTGCTTGGTGAGTTGCCCGCTCAATTGGCTCGGTGCCAAAGACCCCAATGGGGAGCCGCAATCTCCACACAAGACAAGGATCCACAAGCCACGAGCAATCCACTAGAGTATCCTTTCACGAACTCCCGCGGGAAGGATCAAGAACCCTCACAAGAACCCGGTGTGGCCTCGAACAATCACCAAGTCGAGCTCAACCACCACCCGCTGCTCCAAACCGTCTACGGTGACGGGAATCACCGAAGAGTAACAAGAATCCACAGCTCACTCGATGAACAAGTGCCTCTAGATGCAACTCTCAATGCAAATCACTTGTTCTCACTCAAATCTCTCTCAAGATTAGCAAAGGAATCAAAGAGATGAGTGGAGGAGTGTCTCTCTTGCTCAAAGTATGCTCAAGTGTGTAGAAGTGGCGAAGAGAGGCTCCCCAAGCCGGCCAACCCTCTATTTATAAACCCAAGGTTGAAATAGAGCCGTTGCCCTCGGGGCGCTTCACAATGCGCCGGACGCGTCCCGGCGCTCGCCCGGTGGACGCGTCCGCCACTCTCTCGCCGCGCCGTCGTCAGCCGACCGTTGGAGTTTGAAGTGGCCACGTCACCAAGCGCCGGACGCTGCACAGTGATCCACCAGCGTCCGCCGCACGCGTCTGCCGAGCGTCCGACGGGCGAGCCACGCAAGAACGCGCCCGGCCAGAAAGTTTCTGGTGCGCGTCCGGGGAACCACCGGACGCGCCACAGTCGCGTCCGGCGCACGCTGTGCCCGGCCACCCGCCGTGCAACGACTTCAGTACACGCCGGACGCGTCCGGCCCACCAGGCCCTGCGTCCGGTGCCCGCGTCTGGCGCCCTGTGACTTGTCACCTTCTCGTTTGATCTTCGATGTCGCGCCGTCGTCGATCCAATCTCCAAACCACTTGTCCAAGGTGCTAACTCCACAGAGTAGATCACTTCTCAAGCATCAGAGTTACCGTATCTTCTCAAGATCACGTCGACAAGTGTTAGCTCTCTAGTTAGCCTCTCATGCATCATGCAAAGTCACAACTAGAGGCACTTAGGACCGCGAATGAACCGAGGAAACCCCTCTTGATAGTCGGTTATCGATCCTAAATGTGGTCACACTCACTAAGTGTCTTGACCACTAAACCGAAAAGCCCTATCAAGTATACCTTCGCCTTGATCTCCACGGGCGTTTCCATTCATCACCGGAGCTTGATCACTTCACATGTCCACCATGTTCGTCACTGTGATCACCATGCTCCATCATCCATCGCCACGTTGCTATGTGTCTAACCACACTTAGAGCAAAGCATTAGCAACGTTGAGTGTCATTAATTACCAAAACCAAACCGGAGCTTTCAATCTCCCCCTTTTTGGTAATTGATGACAACCCTTCGACGAACTCACAAAGATATGGAAATTGAATTCAATATGAAATTGAATTGCTTGCCCAAGATATTTTGATCATGAATCTTGGATTGAACAATCATTTCAATTCCGGTTTTGGTAGTGGTAGCTCCCCTACATGTGTGCATCAACTGTTTGGTCGATTTTCAAGCACACATGCATAGATGAAACTTTTGTGAGAGTTACCACAACCAAAATGGTACTAAGGTTTATAGAATTGAACTTTGAAGCGTGATACCAATCGGAGTGTGATAATAAACCTTCCTTAGCACCATGGGAATCTAGACATCATCAAAACTCAAGATACCTCATGAGATCATATTAAAGCAAGGTACTTGAACAAGAGAAACTCTATGTCTAGAAACCCCCTAAGCATGCTAGTACTTCATTTCATCAATCAAGTTCTATACTAGCAATACATCAAACAAGCATGAATATTGAATTTAGCTTGCATTGTTCCATATCATCATGAATGCACACACAATATGCAACAAATAGTCTATGAGCTTGCTCCCCCTATTTGTGTGCTCATGGTTGGGTCATATCATAGAAATTGATCCCCTTCCATTGCTCTTTGTGACTTATTTCTTCCCCCTAGGTGTAAACTTCTCCCCCTAGGTGTATACTTTCTTCTCCCCCTTTGTCACCAATGACCAAGAAGGGTGCATAAGATGAGAGAAACAAGTCAATCAACTATGGCCAAATCTAAACCACATGCCTATAAAATGTATCTCGGTTTGAACCAAGGGCAAACTTCTTCACACCTCATAAGACTAAGGGTTATCTTGACCATGTTGAGATACACATCATGAGCAAGTGCTAAAGATTCAACACTAGGTTTACAAGCTCACAAACAAGTCATATGCCATCACTAGATCAAATCAAGCATAGAAACAATAGTGATGCCATATATCCTTCAAATTCATTTGGTTTGCAATGAATGATCCAATCAAGATGCACATGTATACATGTCTACACAACTAGCAAAGGATGCATGAGATGCAACAACCAACTTTACCTTGCTATGTTGGAGGAGAGGCATGTCATATATGGGGTGCATCAATCCATGTTGGAGAAGCTAAGTATGTTCAACTCATTCCTCAACTTGCAATATCTTTTCTCATCAAGAGGCTTGGTGAATATGTCGGCTAGTTGATCTTCGGTGCCAATGCTTTCAATGCTAATATCACCCTTTTGTTGATGATCTCTAATGAAGTGGTGCCTCACATCAATGTGCCTGGTTCTTGAATGTTGAACCGGATTGTTTGTCATCTTGATTGCACTTTCATTGTCACAAAACAAAGGCACATGCTTGAACTTGATCCCATAGTCCTTCAAGGTGGCTTTCATCCATAGCAATTGTGCACAACAATTCCCGCACTAATATATTCGGCTTCGGTGGAAAGTGTCACACTATTTTGCTTCTTTGAAGACCATGACACAAGAGATCTTCCTAGCACTTGGCATGTTCCACTTGTGCTCGTCCTATCAATCTTGCAACCGGCATAGTCGGAGTCAGAGTATCCAATCAACTCAAAGCTTGACCCCTTGGGATACCATAGACCAACATCTTGAGTACCCTTCAAGTATCTCAACACCCTCTTGGTTGCCGTCAAGTGACTCTCTCTTGGAGAAGCTTGAAACCTTGCACACATGCACACACTAAACATGACATCCGGCCTTGAGGCGATCACATATAGCAAGCTTCCAATCATTGATCTATATAGCTTTTGCTCAATCATCTTGCCACTATCATCAATGTCCAAGCCACCATTGGTTCCCATAGGTGTACTAATGGCCTTAGCATCTTGCAACCCAAACTTCTTGATCATGTCCTTGATGTACTTGCCTTGACTCACAAAGGTGCCATTCTTCATTTGTTTGATTTGAAGTCCAAGGAAGTAGCTCAACTCTCCAAGCATTGACATCTCAAACTCACTAGCCATCATCTTGGCAAACTCTTCAAAAAAGAATTGATTTGTTGATCCAAAGATGATATCATCCACATAGATTTGCAACACAAACAAGTCATCTTCTATCTTCTTGGTGAAGAGAGTGGTGTCAACTTTTCCCATCTTGAAGCCTTTGGATATAAGAAAGTCCCTCAATCTTTCATACCATGCCCTTGGAGCTTGCTTCAATCTATACAAAGCCTTCTTGAGCTTGTAGACATGGTTGGGCTTCTTGTCATCTTCAAAACCGGGAGGTTGTGCAACATACACTTCCTCATTGATGAAGCCATTGAGAAATGCACTCTTCACATCCATTTGATAGAGCTTGATGTTGTGAGCACAAGCATAGGCTAATAAGATTCTAATTGCCTCCAATCTTGCCACCGGTGCATATGTTTCTCCAAAGTCAAGAACCTCAACTTGTGTGTAACCTTGTGCCACTAGTCTTGCTTTGTTCCTCACCACTAAGCCATCTTGATCTTGCTTGTTCTTGAAGACCCACTTAGTTCCAATCACATTGTGTTTCTTTGGCCTCTCAACAAGCTCCCAAACTTCATTTCTAGTGAAGTTGTTCAATTCCTCATGCATGGCATTTATCCAATCCGGATCCTTCAATGCCTCATCAATCTTGGTTGGCTCAATGAATGATACAAAGGAGTAGTGCTCACATATGCTAGCCAATCTTGATCTTGTTTGCACACCTCTTTGAATATCACCAATTATATGATCTAGAGGATGATCTCTTGCAATGTTGGAAGGTTGAAGAACTAGCTCATTTGCATTGCTTGCTTGACCTTGATCTTCATGTTGAGTACCACTTGTGCTTGCCTCGTTGGAATCATCAATCACTACTTGAGTTGGTACTGGCACCTCATCACCATCATCCACTTGCCTCGGCCTAATGTCACCAATGTCCATGTGTCTCATTACATTGCTCAATTGATCTCCACCCACATCTTCTTGATTTTGATCTCCAACTTGAGAGCCTTGGGTTTCATCAAATTCAACATCATGAATCTCTTCAACTAGCCCACTAGCCAAGTTCCACACCCTATAAGCCTTGCTAGAAGTAGAGTAGCCAAGAAGAAATCCCTCATCACATCTCTTGTCAAACTTACCAAGTCTTTGCCCCTTCTTGAGTATGTAGCACTTGCAACCAAAGACCCGGAAGTAAGCAATATTGGGCTTCCTTCCATTCAAGATTTCATATGGAGTCTTCTCTAACTTCCCATGGCAATAGAGGCGGTTGCTATTGTAGCAAGCCGTGTTGATAGCATCACTCCAAAACTTCTCACTCACATTGTACTCAAGTAGCATAGTTCTTGCCATCTCAATCAAGGTCCTATTCTTCCTCTCAACTACACCATTGGATTAGGGAGTGTAGGTTGGTGAGAATTGATGCACGATTCCAAGCTCATCACACAACTCTTCAACTCTTGTGTTCTTGAATTCATTCCCATTGTCACTTCTTATCTTCTTGATGGTAGTGTCAAACTCATTTTGCACCCTCTTGACAAATGACTTGAATAGATCATAGACTTCCCTTTTGTCATAGAGGAACAACACCCAAGTGTATCTTGTGTAATCATCCACAATCACAAAACCATACTTGTTGCCCCCAATTGATGTGTAGTGAGTTGGGCTAAACAAGTCCATATGCAACAACTCAAACGCTCTTGAAGTTGACATCTCATTCTTCTTGGGATGTGGGTTCCCATGTTGCTTGCCGGCTTGACATGCACTACAAGGTCTATCCTTCTCAAATGTGACATCATTCAAGCCTCTCACTAGATCATGCTTCACCAACTTGTTCAATTGCTTCATACCAACATGTCCAAGGCGCCTATGCCATAGCCATCCCTTGCTTGACTTGCCAGTCAAACATGATGAAAGTTGAGCTTCACTAGCATTGAAATCCATCAAGTACAAGCTTCCATGCCTAAATCCCTTGAAGATGATATTTGCTTGATCCTTGCTCACCACCTCAACTTGCTTGTCATCAAATATGCATTTGTAGCCAAGATCACACAATTGTGCCACCGACAAAAGATTGAAGTTCAAAGTATCAACTAGCAACACATTGGAGAGATCCTTCTCATTGGAAATTGCAACTTTTCCAAGCCCCATGACATCACCCTTGCTATTGTCACCAAATGTGATGGAGTTGAATCCACCATTGTCATTTTTGTCAAGTGACTTGAACATACTATCTTCACCGGTCATATGATTTGATGCACCACTATCAAGCACCCAATGCCTCCCTCCGGCTTTGTAATTAACCTACAAGAAGACATCAAGCTTTAGGTACCCATTTTTGCTTGGGTCCTTGAAGGTTAGTCACTAGAGTCTTTGGCACCCAAATAGCTTTCTTCTTTGAGCTCATCCATGGTGTGCCAATGAATCTAGCACTCACACCACTCTCACTCTTAACAAGCATGTAAGAAGCACTCAACTTGTAAGAGGAGGCACTAGTGTTCTTGTTCTTGCATGCATGCTCTAGATGACCAACTTGCTTGCAACTCTTGCAATAGCTACCATTGTTCTTCACAAAACTAGTCTTGTGAGGAGCAAAGCGGCCATGCCTTTCTTGGGGTATAACCCAATCCCTCTTTGTAGAGAGAAGCTCTTTGGCTACCCAAGCACATAAGCAAGCGGTCCTCACCACCATAAGCCTTAGCCAAGGTGTGATTGAGCTCCTTGACTTCCTTCTTAAGACACTCATTCTCAACTACTAGTGTAGAATCACATGCATGACCAACACTACTAGATGATGTAGAGGCATAAGAGCATGAAGGGCCAAGTGATGCAACAACAAATGAGTCATCAAGTGAATCACATAATGTGGACACATTTTTCTTTTCTATGTTCACCACTTGTGGTTGCACTTTCTCTAGCTTCTCAACTAGAGAAGAATGAGCTTTTTCAAGCTTAGAGTGAGCAATCTCTAGCTTCTTATGGTCTACCTTTAGACTCTCATAAGAGGCCCTCAACTCCATAAGTTCTTGCTCAAGGTTTTGTTTATCCTTGCGCAAGCCCCTACATTCTTTCCTAGAGTCATTGAAAGCACCTTTGCAATCTTCAAGCATGACCCATAGTTCTTCTTTTGTGGTGTCATCATCATCATCACTCTCATCATCACTATCGGGTGGAGGTTTTACCTTAGTGGCCTTGGCCATGAAGCAAGACGATGGAGCACCAAATAGAGAAATCTTCTCTTGAATGGCAATGCTTGCGTGCCCCTTCTTCTTCTTCTTGGAATCATCATCATCATCATCACTTGAGGAAGATGAATCACTCTCCCAAGTTGCCACATGAGATTCACCCTTCTTCTTGTGATGGGAGGAGTCTTTCTCCTCATTCTTCTTCTCTTGGTTCTTCCTCTCCTTCCTCATGGCATCTTCATCATCACTTGCATATGGGCACTTGGCAATGAGATGATCCTTGCTATTGCACCGGAAGCACTTCATGGGACGGTCACTAGACTTGGATGAGCTTCTCTTGCCCTTGGACCGGTACCCCTTCTTCATGAGCTTCCCCATTCTCTTCACAAGGAGTGCCATTTGTTCACTCACTTCTTCTTCTTGCCCACTTGAGCTAGAGCATGGCTCATCTTCACTTGAAGACTCTTCCTTCTTCTTCTTGCCCTTGCTCTTGGATGATGTGGCCTTGAATGCCATACTCTTCTTGTCATCATCCTTCTTCTCATTCTCCTTATTCTTCTTCTTCACCAACTCTTCCTTCTCATGATCTTCTCTAAACTCATCATCGGCCATAATCTCTTGAAGGACTTGGTTGGGAGTTGGCTTCTCCTTCATGGTTGTCGTCACCATGACGGTCTTCAACATGTCAAATCTCTTGAGAAGACATCTCATGAACTTGGTGGAGAATTGAGAGTCCTTGATTTCTTCCCCAAGTCCCTTGAGCTCATTGACGATGACTTGGAGCCTATGGAACATCTCCGGCACACTCTCATCTTCCTTCATTGAGAAGCTTGCAAACTTCTCTTGCAACATGTAGGCTCTTGCGGTCTTGACACTTTCGGTGCCCTCATAAGCTTCTTCTAGCTTCTTCCAAATGTCATGAGCCACCTCAAGGTTCTTGATGAGCTCAAAAGCTTTATCATCAAGTGCCTCATGGAAAGCACTCACGGCAATGTCATTTGCTTGTTGCTTCTTCTCTTCGGCCGGTGTTGGCACCGCACCCTCAACAAGCTCAAATTTTGTCTCCACCACTTTCCACACCTCAAGGTTGATTGACTTGAGATGACTCTTCATCTTGAGCTTCCATTTGGCATAGTCATCGCCACGAAACGATGGTGCCTTCTTGGTGTTGTTGATGTGCATAACCAATGCCATTGCTTCACCGTAGGATGTTAATCCGACTCAAAACAAACGGTGCCGGCTCCGATACCACGTGAAAGGTCACAATGGCTAGAGGGGGTGAATAGCCTAATAAAAATTCTAGCAATAAAACTAGACAACCCAATTAGATAGCAAGGCGGCAAATGTGCAAAGCAAGTGCTTCGACTACTCTATGCAAGCCGTCCTACCATGCAAGGCTACTCAATTTAATTGCACGCACAACAACGGTGATCAAGCTACACAATGTCGGTTCACCGAAACCAACCAAGCAATTCTACCCACGGGATTTAAGCTACACAAAGAGTGGTTTCCGACCGACCGCAACAAGCAATTCTACTTTGCGGAAAGTAAAGATATGATCAGAGATTATACCGCCGCGAAGAGTAGAAGATAGCCAATCACCTAGAGAGCTCAAGCACAATCACAAGGAGGTCAAAGCCTCGGCAAACACAAATCAACACAATGATTTTTTTACCAAGGTTCACATGCTTCCCGGCAAGCTACTCCTCGTTGTGGCGATACACTTGCTTGGTGAGTTGCCCGCTCAATTGGCTCGGTGCCAAAGACCCCAATGGGGAGCCACAATCTCCACACAAGACAAGGATCCACAAGCCACGAGCAATCCACTAGAGTATCCTTTCGTGAACTCCCACGGGGAAGGATCAAGAACCCCCTCACAAGAACCCGGTGTGGCCTCGAACAATCACCAAGTCGAGCTCAACCACCACCCGCTGCTCCAAACTGTCTACGGTGACGGGAATCACCGAAGAGTAACAAGAATCCGCAGCTCACTCGATGAACAAGTGCCTCTAGATGCAACTCTCAATGCAAATCACTTGTTCTCACTCAAATCTCTCTCAAGATTAGCAAAGGAATCAAAGAGATGAGTGGAGGAGTGTCTCTCTAGCTCAAAGTATGCTCAAGTGTGTAGAAGTGGTGAAGAGAGGCTCCCCAAGCCGGCCAACCCTCTATTTATAGACCCAAGGTTGAAATAGAGCCGTTGCCCTCGGGCTGGCGCTTCACAATGCGTCGGACGCTGGGCCCGGCCGCCCGGCGGACGCATCCGCCGCTCTCGCCGCGCCGTCGTCGCCGACCGTTGGAGTTTGAAGTGGCCACGTCACCAAGCGCCGACACCGCACGCTGATCCACCGGCGTCCGCCGCGCGTGTGCCGCGAGCGTCCGACGGCGAGCCACGCGAGAACGTGCCCGGCCGAAAGTTTCGGTGCGCGTCGGGAACCGCCGGACGCACCCGCCAGCGTCCGGCGCGCACGCCGTGCCCGGCCACCCGCGTGCACCGACTTCGCACGCGCGGACGCGTCCGGCCCGCTAGGCCCTGCATCCGGCGCTCGCGTCTGGCGCCCTGTGACTTGTCACCTTCTCGTTTGATCTTCGATGTCGCGCCGTCGTCGATCCAATCTCCAAACCACTTGTCCAAGGTGCTGACTCCACAGAGTAGATCACTTCTCAAGCATCGGAGTTACCGTATCTTCTCAAGATCACGTCGACAAGTGTTAGCTCTCTAGTTAGCCTCTCATGCATCATGCAAAGTCACAACTAGAGGCACTTAGGACCGCGAATGAACCGAGGAAACCCCTCTTGATAGTCAGTTATCGATCCTAAATGTGGTCACACTCGCTAAGTGTCTTGACCACTAAACCGGAAAGCCCTATCAAGTATACGTTCACCTTGATCTCCACGGGCGTTTCCATTCATCACCGGAGCTTGATCACTTCACATGTCCACCATGTTCGTCACTGTGATCACCATGCTCCATCATCCATCGTCATGTTGCTATGTGTCTAACCACACTTAGAGCAAAGCATTAGCAACGTTGAGTGTCATTAATTACCAAAACCAAACCGGAGCTTTCAACGTGTCGCACTGCTATGTTGACACGTGTGTCACTGTTTGGTTGACACGTGTCGCAATTTTTGGTTGACACGTGGCATGGCACTGTGGTCGACGATGACGTGGCATAAATTACGTAATGACGTTTTCCGTCAGAGTCAATGATGAATTTCAACACATTTTCGTCAGTGGCTACATGCGCAGCCTCATCAAACATTCCAGAAAACAGTTTATATATTAAACACAAACTCACATTAACCACAAACTTGTTCATACATCACAAACTTAATACTCATGATACAACCAAAGTTCCCAAACACATGGGAACCACAAGTTCAAACACATCATTGGTTCACCTCATTGGAACCACCAAATACCACAAACATGTTCTCAAGCAAAAGTAAACAAGTTCACAAGCAATGATGACAACCAACAAACTTCAAGATGCAACTACCCAGTTCACACGAGCACCGCGAGAGAGAATCCAGCAAGCACAGGAACACACGAGCTAAGTAGCTCCATTACGAGTTGAGGTTCAAGATGCGCTTAAGGATCGATCATTCTCTTCCCGTCTCTTCTTGAACGCCTCCATCTCTTGGCCGGGTCCTAAGCACCGCTTCTTGGGTCTTCGACAATGTTTGTTCTGTTTCTTCACCTTTCTTCTTCAAGGTGTCGAGTTCTTGTTCAAGTAGATCTGCCCGTGTCTTCTCTGCCTGTAGTTGTTCCCGAAGTTGCACTTCTCTTGCAGCTGATGCGGCTGATTTTGACAATGTTGTTTCAAGACCGGCAAGATTCTTCGGAATGTATTAGCAAAGACCGGGTCTCGGATGACCTTGGATACAACTTCGTACTAGATCTTGGAGTCTCTAAACCTTCAAGCAGGTTCACCATCGAGTTTCCATGGCAACCTACGGTATAGAGATGCAAAAATGATTAGTTAATTATACGAGTTTAAGTTACAAGCAAACATATAGAGATGCAAAAATGATTAGTTAATTATACAGAGTTTAAGTTACAAGCAAACATATGTAAATCATCATAGATTCCATGTTTGAAGAAAATATATGAAAATCATTAGAGAATATGTGTGTGTGTGTAAGCACTTGAGCTGAATTTCCATTCACTTGTCATGGCACATTACAAATATGAACAACCTATAACTTTCCATTGCAGCTAGGATAAGCACATATATGAAAATCATCACAGCACTTCAGCTGAATTTACATTAAACTGCCCTGACACATTTCAGATTTCAATTTCCTATCCAAAACTGAGTATTGCATCAAGCATATGAGCAAAGATATGAAAATCCATGCACACAAAACATACAACTCCATTTTTAGGTGTAAGCATGTATGAACATCTTTTCTTTTCTTTTTAATCACAAGTAGCAACCATGTGTAAGTCCCATAGAGCGACCAATTTAACAAGCACCGGTAGGAGCATCCACACAACATACAGATAAGCATCCTATCTAGCAAAGACATGTACTCAAGAACCTATCCAAAGAATGATGTGAATGGACTTACCAATCTCTCCTTGACTTGATCTCATACCCTTCTTCTTGCTTTGGTATGGCATACCTTGAACTTCTCCACCGCATCGACTTCTCGCTCCTTGTTCTCCTCCATCTTTATTTAGTGTGAAAAAGAAATTTAGAAAAAAATACACTTTATGTCAACAAACAATAAATGTATGATATCAGTTTCTTAGCACTTATGTATGCGTACAAGTGGGAGATGTAGTTGCGAGATCCCGTGGACTGATGGTGTTTCACCTTGGTATGATTGCGCTTGTTCTTCACAGCTACCTCCTGAAAGGCAAACTTGTAAGTTGCGAGACAAAATAGTGAGAATTGGAAAGTTGTTCGGTGACGCATCGTACCTTTGCTCTTGGGGTAGACCACTTAGCCGTGAGTGCTTGCCACTGTTCATCGATCATAGTCGAACGGGAGAAGTAACACCGACTTGATCACCGGTATACCAATGAAGTACTTCTTCTTCAAAATATCTACTCCGCGTATCCCGATAGTAGTAGATTGTTGCACGCTTGCCTTGTTGGCACATGTTGATCATTGACTTCCAACCTGGTCTGTAAAAATCAATCGGCAATGAGAGTTGCTAGCAACAATTGATATAAGGACTTATGGAAGGTAATAAACTGGCAGTGATGGACAAAATGTACTTACAGATAACTGGCCCATGAATTCGTTCAGATGGGTCTCTTCATCATCCTTGTATTCTTTCCAATGGGGTAGGATAGGCACGCTGCTCCTAATGACAATTCCAGCCTCTGATGCTAGCTTAGCAGCTTGTAAAGGGTTCTCAGGCCTTTTGTTCCCTGGAGCAACTGCAATTGGGAGCCTTTTTCCCATAGCTTTGGTCATGTTGTCCAGAAGTTTGCCCTTTGTTGGTGGCCTTGGTCGTCTTGGTTTTCTTGGAGCAGGATGTGGACCTACACAAGATACTCTTACTGATGAAGTTCTAAAAAGAGACTTCTGAATGTAGCTATGGACAACACCTTTGTTATATTTAACTCAAAGATAAAACAGATCATGCATAACCATTACCATATTGTCCAAGAAAAGCTACAATCTAAGATACATATTTGGTTTGGTATTTTAGTTATTTTCTGTTGAAGAAACTATCCAAGTTGTAGTAAACTTGCAGTACTTGCTAGTCTATTTACACAAGACCATGTTGTTTACATGAATAACAAGTATGCACGACAACAAGTTTCAATATGTTTATTATTCCTAGTTTAGCAACAAGATTATGTACCGTTTATGTTTACTTTGAAGAGTATACACCAACTACATTTACATTATCAAGTAGGCTTCGTGAAATGTTACTTGCCTTCAAGAACTAACTCCAACTCTTCATGGACCTGATCTTCATTTGCATTGTAATCTTCATCAAAAACAGAAAAGTCCAGATGAGGTTCTTGGGGATGTTCTTCTTGGTCTTGTCCCATAGAGGCTCCGACACTGTTCTCCGGTTGCAGATTATCAGCTGCTTGTGGACTCAACGTTGCTTCAACACTAGCTGGTCGTGGATTCAAGAGTGCTTCATCCCTAGCTGAGAGGGTGGTGATGTACTTTTTCCTGCACCTTGTTGCAACACCAGCCAGCCCAGGAGTTGCCATCACTCTTTTGGTTCCACCGGGGGCATCTTGGCCGTCTTCGAAGGTCTACCACGCCGGCGGCCGACGCGCTTCCTACAACACAAAGGGGATTAAATCAGTTTTGGATCATGGATGAAAAAAATCTGAACATACACAATGCACATCCTCATGTAATTACAACCCCAATCAAGTATGAGAGGAGACCTTTTCTAAGCTATTTGAGTCACTTTCATCTTCAATCCCATCATCAACTCCAGGAAGATAGGAAGAATCTGACCCCTCACAATAATTCTTGTCATTTGTCTGCTTGTCAGAACACACATTAGATCCCTCACAGAGATTATTAGCCATGCTGCGGAGCCCCATGGACTCGAACACCCTTCTGTTCTCAGCGACTTGCAAGTCCCGCGGCTTTTCATAGTGGTTACCTAATTGTAAATGATTCTTAGTACCACTTAAACCTACACCCAAATCTACTACACCATAAACCTAAAACATAGCGCTGCACAAACAACAAAACCACAAACACTAAAAATAGTAAGGATTTGAACAAAACCTGGGCTCGGCGGGGATAAGACTTTAGCCTTGCCACACCGTTTAGGCATCCTCGTGCATCCACTACACCAGTCCTTCCACGAGGATGTAGAGAGGATGCAGGAGGAGGTGCTGGTGGAGTGGATCCAGGAGGCCAGAGGTGAAATGGATGGGGACAGAAGGGATGCGGCGGTGGCGGAAATGGTGCGGGAGGAGGTGGTGGTGGAGTGGATGTGGGAGGTGGTGCTGGTGGAGTGGATCCAGGAGGCCGGAGGGGATGCGGGGATGGAGGGGATGCGGGGTGCGGCCGGGGATGCGGCGGCGGCGGAGAGGATATAGGAGGAGGTGGCGGCGACGGCAAAGGAGGGGATGCGGGGACGGCGGCGGAGGGGATGCGGGCACGGCGACGGAGGGGATGCGGGGACGGCGGCGGAGTGGACGAGGATGAGACGCAGCGGGTATCTATAGTCCTTTGTGAATTGACTATATTGTCCTCGGTCTTATGCACTAGGAGGTGTTAGGTCTGAGGGTAGTATTGACATTTCTGAGCCCAAACTTTGCCCCCGCGGGAACCTGAATTTGTTCTCCCGCTTCAACTTCATCACCGTCACTGACAGTGGGCCTGACCCCAAACCCACTCAGTGGGCTCAGTGGCTGACAGTGGTGTTGGCGGTGCTTAACTCAGGTTTATACCCGCCAACTATAGGTCATTATGGGGGAAATAAATATTTTATATCACATATATCTTTACTATTGACCTAGTTCCACCCGTGCTTGGAGAAAATATTATTTTGCGAATATACACCAAGTACGGATTTTTCCGGAATAAAAGTACGCCTTTCGGAAGGCGTAAAACAAGCTCAAGAGCAAGTGGGCCATCTGAGGTCGAAATGGGCCAAAAGCACCAGCATGAATGCGACCCAGATGGCGGCCCAGGCCCACCTGTCAAAGGCGGTCAGGGGGCGGCGCCACCCAGGCACGAGCGCGCCTGGGGCGCGCGCGCGCCGGCCCTGCCGCTAGGTGGGCCCGGCCAAAGGCGGTCGCCTCCTTCCATCTGGGGCATGACGGTTCCACTGGTTATTTTACCTACATACCCCGAACCGCCTTCTGCCCTATAAATGAAGAGGAGGCCCCCACCTCAACACACACCATTTGGAGCCATCTCTACACTTCTCACTTGTTCATTAGTCTTAGTGTTAGTCATTTGGAGCTAGGCAAAGCTACTTGGAGAGCTTGTCTCCAGGAGGAAAAGCTACACCTTTGGTATAAATCTATGGAGCGTTCTTCCTTAGTCAAGTTCTCATTATATTTATATAGTCGTGCATATGGACTAGAGTATAGTCTAGTACACAATATATTCTGTGATCAAGAACTAGGCCATAGTTCTTGTGAGAGTTGTTCATCGTGTTCTACATTGTTCTTCATCATTCGTATGTTTTACTTGTTTAGATTAGATTATAGAAGAGGAATAGCGGTTCGATGTGCCTTCGGGTTTGCCTATGTTCTAGCTCGTCCATCCGTAGGGTGGGAGTCCTGGGGGGATGTAGGTAGCTCCTTAGTATGCGGACGTGGTGTCCGGGTGCGAGGGAACCTTCGGATATGTCGGCATGCCACGGTTGAGGTGGTAGGCGGCGGTGGTGATAGCCCCGTCCGTCCTTTGTAATCCCCCACGTTCGCATGTTGAGTAGGAGTTCGTAAATGCCGCCATCGATCGTGCGGACCGGTTGCCGCGGTCTCCCCATATTCCTAGTCCGTAGTCGAGTCTTGACTTGTATAACATGTGGAATTAGCTGTTCTAGCATTGACTATATAGGACCTGCCTGCTCCGCGTAGATTATTCTTTATTTTATCTTTATTCCTTTGAGGTTGCTCTAAGTGTGTGTCCACTATCGAAACTACCGTATGTTTACCCCTGTATAGCACATTGGTCGGTTTCTCCTCATGCTAGATATTGTATTCATACCCATGCTAGAATACTTAACTACCCCATGCCTTCCTTTGGGAAATTATAAATAACGATACCCCGAATACTTCCGGGTGAAATGTCAAGACGATAGATCCGTATGCTTGCGGATATTTATCTATTAGGATGTGATCTATCTCTCGGCAACACTCGCGTAGTTGCTAGAACCAGTTTCTAGTAATTATGCCGAGTAAAGCCATTTAGCGTTTCTAGCACTGTTATCAGAATCGGGCTCTAAGTCTATTTTGGTAATCGCGCTAAGAAATGCCAACAAGTGGGCCCATTCAGTTTCACCTCAGATCCACTTTCACCGCCGCCCCTGCCTCCGCTGCCCATTCACTTTCACCTACCCCCATTCACTTTCACCTCAGATCCACTTTCACCGCCGCCCCGCCTCCGCCGCCTCCGCCCCGGCCTCCGCCGCCGCCTCCATGATGAAGCCGTCGAGGAGGCACAAGGTCAAGGGCCCATTTACCGCGATGGGCCCCGCCTCCTCGTCTCCGCTGCGGCAACGAAGAAAGCCGAAACCCTAGCCAGGGCTTTGAGGGCGAAGGCACTGGCGGCTGGGAAGAAGGCCCCGTCGGCGGCTGGGAAGAAGGCCCCGCCGTCTAGGAAGAAGGCCGAAACCCTAGCCAGGGCTTTCAGGGCGAAGGCACCGGCGGCCGGGAAGAAAGCCCCGTCGGCGGCCGGGAAGAAGGCCCCGCCGGCCAGGAAGAAGGCCGCCGCGGTGGAGTCCAAGAAGATGGCCCCGCTGGCCAGGAAGAAGGCCGCCCCGGTGGAGTCCAAGAAGAAGTCCCCGCACAGCGACGCAGTCCAAGAAGAAGGTCGCGGTCTCCTCATCGGCGGAGACCGACACCGTCGTCAATCTATGTCGTGAGTGCTTCAATGGAGACCATGATCTCTGTAGGAGGCTTACGCGTGGGGAGGCATGTGGTTGTGTCGGCCCCGACATCAAGTCACCGTCCAGCTCGCCGTCAAGCTCATTCATGATGTCCACCGATGACAGCTCCGAGGTATAAGATTCAAAACGCATTTGGTAGAGTTGTACTTCATTCATGCAGGCTCTTCCCTTTCTCCCTAGTAGGAAAGGCGAAGACCTGGTTCTACAAGGACAAGGCCGCTGTTGACACATGGAGCAAGTGCTCCACCGCGTTCCTCGCTAAATTCTTCCCCATGGGCAAAACCAATGCCTCATGGGAAGAATCGCCAACTTCCGGCGAGTCGGCGGAACCCATCCCCGAGGCATGGGAGAGGCTCCGGGAGTACATCTAGGAATGCCCTCACCACGGGATGGAAAGTTGGCCGGTGCTCCAGACTTCTACAATGGGTTAACACCCATGTCAAAGGGAGCACCTGGACGCCGCAGGCCGGCGGCGCCTTTCTATCATTAATCGGTGACGGTGCTACAAAGACCGATCAACAAAATGGTGGAAAACCAAGCTTGGGGAGGACCGCGCTCCCACCAAGGGACAAAAAGGCATGCATACCGTGAAGGAGGCGGATATGCTTGCCGCAAAAATAGACCTACTCCTGAAAAAGATTGACGGTGGTGCCATCAATGACGCATCCGGCATCGTCAACACCATGGACGCTCGCATGACATGCGAGGTCTGTGGTGAAGCTGACACTCGGGGAATGATCGCCGAGACCCGTGAAGAGGCTGCCTACCTCAACAATGGGTTTCGCCAGCAACAAGGAGGAGGGAATGGCTGGAATAACCAGTCCCGTCCCCCATTCCAAGGTAATTCGAATTACGCCTCCGGGTTTAATTTGAGTCAACCTTCATTGAAGGACCTGGTTTATGGCCAAGCCAAGATCAACGAAAATCTCACCAAAAAGATGATTTAAAACGACAAGATCTTGGAGAATATGAATAACAAGATAGAAGGCCTATCATCGCTAGCAAGAACCACTGAGCTTCAATAAGATGATAGAGACCCGCTCGCCCATTGCCACAAAGAATCCCGACAAACGCCGACACAAGCGGGATCCGGGGCAACCCGAGGTCCCACCCGAGTCAAGAACAAGGTCGCAACGGGTTCGGTCACCTCGTTAAGCCAAGCAAGCTTGGGGGAAAAATAAGAGCACCGACAAACGAGCGGTCGGTAAGTACTCTTGCTACTTGAAAAAAAGAAAGAAGATTTTGGGAGAAGAAGAGAAAAGAGAGAAGAAAAAAAGAGAGTAGAAAAGAAAGGGGGATAAAATAAAATTTCTTCTCGAAAAAATAAGATTTTATTTTTTTAAAAAAAGAAAAATTTTTTTGAATGGCCGGGCGGATCACCAACGGCTAGCGCCAAGGGCTAGCCGTTGGCGCCCAACGGCCAAAGCGGAGCGGCACGGGGCCCGCTCGGGCGCGCGCGCGCCCGAGGCGTGCCCGCGCCAGACCTGCCGAGGTGGGGCCCGCGCCGGCGCCCAACGGCTCATGGCCGTTGGCCCTCCCCTTTGGTGCTGGTGATTTCGCCTATAAATAGAAGGGGTGGCCAGGGTGCTCAAACCACCTCACATTCTCACACTCTCACTCTCTCCCACCTCCACTCTCCACACAACAACCTTCCA
Source organism: Themeda triandra (assembly GCA_018135685.1). NCBI lineage: Eukaryota > Viridiplantae > Streptophyta > Magnoliopsida > Poales > Poaceae > Themeda > Themeda triandra. The sequence goes on along the minus strand of JAENPR010000975.1, from coordinate 61,694 downwards.
CAAGCAATCTTTGAGCAAGAGAGCAAGAGTTGGAGCTAGTCTCGGGTGTGGAAAATCAACTTCCACTAGTTCTTTCGCACCCGAGAGCTAGCCACCGGCATAGTCCGCCATGAGCGACTACGGTTCGTGGGGGTACAAAGTGAGGCTTCGAGCTCTCACCAAGGTGCCCCTACGAACCCGAGGTAGCCGAGGAGGCGGTGCCCGCAACCCCGAGCCCGAGGAATCTACGCGGTCGACGCCCGTACCTCGACCCGGAGGGAGAGCGGGGAGTCAGCGAGGGTGCCATCACCTCAAGGATCGGCTCTTCAACCACATGACGGTCTACGACACCAACCTCATCGAGAAGATAGGTATGGACACCGACTTCGACACCGTCTGGAAGGCGGTTGGTTGGGAAAACTTCGAGCCCATCGATGAGCAAGGTTCACGTCTCTTGACCATCCGGTTTCTTTGCACACTTGATTATGATGATGAGCGTATTTTCTTCCGTTTATTTGGCACGGATTATTCTCTTACTTGGGGGGAACTCGCTCATCACCTAGGCTTTCACTACAAGTGTGCAGTTAAGCTAGATACATCTATCCCTGGTTTTGATCGTAATTCTTTTTGGGAGAAGATCTCGGGTAGGGTAGAAGTTGGACCTTTCAAACCCCTGAACACTCAGATCCAACACCCTACCCTTAGACTCATGCATCGCCGGATTTCCATGTCTTTGTTTCCGTGGCAAAATTAGATGGGTGCATTCGGTAGAACTTAAGCTTCTTTATGCCATAGTTCACAAGTTCAAGGTCGCTCTGTGAAGGAGATGTGCCTTCACCTGGCCGGACATGGTTAAGAAGTCTTATGCTATCGATTGCACCTCTATTGTTACTCGCATTGCCAATGCCGTAGGAGCACTAGATGGTAACGATGTTGAGTACATTCCCCTTGATCGGCCGATTTGTGATTTACGTACCCTCACCCAGGGACACACCTTGAAGGCTGATGGGAAAAATCATATCTGTTTCTTCTTTGCGGAGAGGATATGGGAGGAGGTGGCGGCGACGGCAAAGGAGGGGATGCGGGGACGGCGACGGAGGGGATGCGGGGACGGCGACGGAGGGGATGCAGGGACAGCGGTGGAGTGGACGAGGATGAGACGCAGTGGGTATCTATAGTCCTTTGTGAATTGACTATATTGTCCTCAGTCTTATGCACTAGGAGGTGTTAGGTCTGAGGGTAGTATTGACATTTCTGAGCCCAAACTTTGCTCCCGCGGGAACCTGAATTTGTTCTCCCGCTTCAACTTCATCACCGTCACTGACAGTGGGCCTGACCCCAAACCCACTCAGTGGGCTCAGTGGCCGACAGTGGTGTTGGCGGTGCTTAACTCAGATTTATACCCGCCAACTATAGGTCGTTATGGGGGAAATAAATATTTTATATCACATATATCTTTACTATTGACCTAGTTCCACCTGTGCTTGGAGAAAATATTATTTTGCAGAATATACACCAAGTACAGGATTTTTCTGGAATAAAAGTACGCCTTTCGGAAGGCGTAAAACAAGCTCAAGAGCAAGTGGGCCATCTGAGGTCGAAATGGGCCAAAAGCACCAGCATGAATGCGACCCAGATGGCGGCCCAGGCCCACCTATCAAAGGCGGTCAGGGGGCGGCGCCACCCAGGCGCGAGCGCGCCTGGGGCGCGCGCGCGCCGGCCCTACCGCCAGGTGGGCCCGGCCAAAGGCGGTCGCCTCCTTCCATCTGGGGCATGACGGTTCCGCTGGTTATTTTACCTACATACCCCTGAACCGCCTTCAGTGCCCTATAAATGAAGAGGAGAGGCCCCCCACCTCAACACACACCATTTGGAGCCATCTCTACACTTCTCTCTTATTCATTAGTCTTAGTGTTAGTCATTTGGAGCTAGGCAAAGCTACTTGGAGAGCTTGTCTCTAGGAGGAAAAGCTACACCTTTGGTATAAATCTATGGAGCGTTCTTCCTTAGCCAAGTTCTCATTATATTTATATAGTCGTGCATATGGACTAGAGTATAGTCTAGTACATGATATATTCTGTGATCAAGAACTAGGCCATAGTTCTGTTGACACAAAATGTGGCGCACTGTGTCTCACACACAGCAAGCCGGAAAGCCTAGCTTCAATCGGGTGCACGGCGTCGAGAATCCGGAGCGTGCCGCCGATTTGACTCTGAAAATCGACAAGGGATAAAACGGTAAGATCATAAGCTGGAACGTCTTTGGTGAGACCAGGACAGTTCCATCTTTACGGCCCCGAAGCCACTTACGACGACACATAGCTATAGAAGCTATCTGCCAACAAGGTTTGCAATTCATTCGGCTAATGTGATATGACTGACGATGAATAAATCTGAACTGCCGAATGCATGTAAACGAAGACATGTTTGAACAAGATTAACATTAAAGCATATCAAACTATATCTCAAGTTTAAAGCATCATCAAGCACTAATAAGTAAGGATAAGTAACTTATAAATATAAATCTACTAAACAACACGTGCATAGGCTACTCCAACTAGTCCGCCGCACGTCTAGCCTTCATAAACCCATCGAGCATAAACCCAAGCAAGCTAATCCACCGCATGATACCACTCGCTATGAATTTACACCACTCCTTACTACCAGATCAATCCACCGCATGATACAATCTAGCAATAAAGAGCTAAAAGCACGTAATTACCTAACAGATCTATAAATACTCGTCACATGTATAAGCATAACCGTATCGGCAAGATTGCCGAATCAGGTTCCATGAAGAAGGAACAAACAAGTAACATGTAAAAGAAACCTATCAGATCAAACCGATCTCTAGTCCACCGGATGACTAGCTCTAGAGTAACCCAAAGACTCAGCATTCCGCCGCGCACGGTACCCGGTCTGTCAAGGCTTATCTACATCTAACGTGAATGAACCCACAACACGTAACAATCTAGATCGACCTAATTCGGCTATATGAAATTGATCTACTTGATATTGAATAAGCATGAGATTATGACCAAAAAGCCGAAAAGAGCATCAATCTAGATTGGGCAAAAGAGTGTTGCAAATAAATAAACATTAAATAAAATATGCAACACGTGATAACTTAATGAATCTATTAGATCTTGCCAAATCTAAGAGAGCCGATAACTATCTTTACTCGTGTCTTAATCCGCCGCACGATACAAGGCACAAGCAAAAACTTCCCATGATCGAGCTTAGATCTACCGCATGTTCTAAGCTAAAACAATGAGACTACTTGCATCACATCTAAATCCACCGCATGATACTAGACATGATAACAAGGTTGCCAGGACTTACGGAGGTCGACGGATCGATTGGCCCTCTCGAAGAACTTGACGACACGACTAAAAGGACTCGAAGGGTGGCACGTAGCCGGTTGTATTGATTTGGTTGTGAACCCTTATTACAATGGTCGAGGGTTTATATTTATACCCCGGACAAAACATGAGTCCTAAGTGTTTACGAACTATCTAAACAAAATTGGAAAGACACAAATATGCCAACTCTAACCATAATCGGAGTCCTTGACTATTATGACCCTTCCCTATCTCGTCGCTCCCCTCTTTCCTTCTTTCACCTCCGAACGAAGCCGTCATAGCCGACCGCTTGATCATTTGCCGAACGCATGGAAATTAGCCGACCGCACATGCATTTGCCGAATTGCTCTCTCTGCTCCCTGTGGGCCCACCTGTCATATTCCTGACCAAAATCTGGTGTTAACACATGCCCCCTCAATTTCGAGATAAAAGGGTTTTATTTCGAAATTGACTATCAGCGCCCTTCGCCTAGGTCAGCACCGCCGACGCCCACAGCCGCCATTTGAGATCTGGGCTTGCTACTGTCTTCAATGGTGATGGAGACTTCAACCAGCTCCATCATGGCAACAAGAACTCAAGAGGAGCTTCTAGAGGTAACCCTACTCGTATCACTCATTCGGCAATTCTCTTGAATTAGTTCTCAGATGTGTTCTTGATTTATTCGCTCTTATCTCTTCTAAAGGAAATGAAGAACGAGATCTTGATTCCTAATCTTGCTCATCCTGGGTCATCTTTCCTTGGTCCGATGGGAGACCCCAATCCGAGGGATTTTATTGAAAAGGAAACTTTGAGGATCCCATTCAATCCAGGATTGCTCCCCAAACAAAAAGTGGCGAACACCTTCAAAACATGGCCTCTTCCTTCAATTGCGGTGGCGTGATTGGTACCGTAGGATGCAAGCCAAGAACAGTGATCTTTGGGAGGCACAGACATCCAACACTTTGCTCGGGCTGTCATTAGCCAAAATGCCCCGAAACGATTCCTTGCCGATTGCTTGCTTCTCACTTTTGGTCGATCTTTGTCAATGCATTCATCTTCGGCCATGGTCCAATGTCAATCACACCGGCATGTCTTCATGATGACCGGATTGAATATCACCAAACCGGTATACCCGACTAAGTACAAGGGCACTAGTACTCGAAATCTGTTAAATCGGGAGGTGGATGGGTCAAGCATATTCGATCTTATGCATCAACCGGTGTTTGTATCGACAAGGAATACGGGGCTTTCATGAATATGTGGTTATGCGATTCATCTTCGCAGCAAGTCCAATGAGCCCACTCGAACCATATAGTGATGGTGAAGACTTAGGCGTGTGTCAATTGATCCCCTTCGGCAAATACCTCTTAGGTGCTGTTTACCATATGATGCATCAAATCACATTCGATGAGGAACCAAGGTGAAATTTCTTGTGTCAATGGCCCTTGGTGGCTGGTCCGGATGTGGTTGCAACTGTACATGCATCGATTGTATCAATCGATCTCCACAACTGGGCTTTCCATCTCGTCAACTATCTTTGAAGGTGAGAATCCACGACAAAAGGCCTATCGGACATATGGTGAAGCTGCATCTTCGTTGTTATTGATATAGATATTGGCCATCTCTTCAAGCTGTTTTATAAGGGTTTTGACCAAATAATCTGGTTCCCTTACGGAGGAAATGAAAACTGACTCGCCTTGCAAATTCAGCTATCAATTGGGCTGCCTGGATGATGAATCCAAGGAGATCTTCAACTGTTTCATCGGGCCTTGTGCTTTGCCGGTAGAATTCCATCATGGCAAAATGGGTAACCCCAACTTATGAATTTTATAATCCCAACATGGTTGCCAGGCAACTAGGATTTGGTCAATTGCCTCCAAGGTTATATTTTTCAAGCATCATAAAACCTAGGGAGGTTCTGTCAAACATCACTGAGACCAACAAAGTTTTCAACTTGGGATGTAAATTTCCATTATATGGACCTGATCCTTTGGTAACCACCGAGGTTGCCCATTTTATTCAAATACTTATAATCTTTATCCGTCAAATCCTTTTGCAATTCAACTCTCCTTGATCCTGATTGCAACTCCCAAGGCATCACAGCATTATGTCCATAAACCAACTCATATGGAGATGCTTGTGTGGATCCATGGCAAGCCATTCGGTAAGCCCATAATGCTTCATTAAGGACCAAGTGCCACTTTCTTGGCTTCTCATTGATCTTCTTCTGGATGATTTTGATCATGATTTTATTTGATGCCTCTGCTTGGCCATTGGCTTGTGCATAATAAGGAGAAGAATTATATAGTCTTATCCCCATGCTTTCGGCAAAGTCACAAAACTCTGAAGAAGTGAACTGAGTCCTCTGATCAATTGTAATGGTCTGTGGGATCCCAAACCTATGAATTATATGCTCTTTGACAAAACTGACCATATTTTCTGATGTGACTGTTTTCAAAGGGATAGCTTCAACCCACTTAGTGAAATAATCTGTTGCCAGCAACACAAATTTGTGTCCTTTGCTAGATGGAGGATTGATCTGTCTAATTAAATCTATGCCCCATCCTCTGAACGGCCATAGTTTGAATATCGGGTTCAGAGCAGATGCAGGTGCTCTTTGAACATTACCAAATATCGACAATCTCGACACCCTTTGTAATATTCAAAGCAATCCTCCAACATAGTCGGCCGAAGTACCCCGTCCTTCGATTATCCACTTCATTCGGTAAGCCGACCGATGTTCACCACAAGCTCCTTCATGTACTTCAAACATAACCTTCTTAGCCTCTTCTTGACTCAAGCACTTGAGCAGTACTCCATCTATAGACTTGTAATATAATTGGCTATCAAGAAGCACAAACTTGAGAGCTTTATACCTGAACTTTCGGGAAACCTTCTGAGATGGATCTTTCAGATAACTGACAATAGCGCTTCTCCAGTCATCGTCTATCTGATCACAATTGAAGGCACTTTGTTCTATTGCAAAAATCTCATGATTTTCCCGATATCCAGAGGCTGCTTGAGCTTACTTATTTGCTTCTCCATTGTGCTCTCGGGTATATGATGCAAAGTAACCACTGAAAAACTTTTTAGAAGTTCCCGACATTGTTCATGGTACCCTTGCAGTATATCATTTTTGCATTCATATTGTCCCGTCAATTGATTGATCACCAATTCAGAATCACCAAATATCTCGATAGCAACAGCTTTTATTTCTATTAACAGCCGAAGCCCTCTAAGCAAAGCTTCATACTCTGCTTGATTGTTAGTGACGGGATATTCAATTGGAAAAGCAAACTCAAATGTCTTTCCACGTGGGGATACCAAAAGAATACCAGCACCACCACCTTTGTCACATGATGATCCATCAAAAAATAATGCCCATGGGGCAATGTTAACCATATCAACAGATAAATCACGGTGCTGAGTAATAAAATCGGCAATTATCTATCCTTTCACTGCCTTTGCCAACTCATATCTCAGATTAAACTCTGACAGTGCTAATACCCATTTGCCGATCCTTCCATTTAAAATCGGCATTGATAACATGTGCTTAATTACATCAAAATTAGACACCACCACACATTCGGCATTTAACAAATAGTGTCGAAATTTGGTGCATGAGTAATAAACACACAAGCGAGTTTTTCTATAGCCGAATACCTTGTTTCGGATCTAGCGGTTTTCGGCTAAGGTAAGCTATTACCCTCTCTTTTCCATCAAACTCTTGCATAAGGGCCGATCCTATTGTTAGGCTATCGGCCGCCACATACATTTGAAAGGCTTCTCAAGTTATGGAGGTACCAACACCGGGTGGTGCCTTCATATATTGCTTGATCTCATCAAAAGCCTTTTGCCGTATGTCACCCCAAACAAATTTCTGATCCTTCTTGAGCTTCAACAATGGAGAGAAAGGCAATACTCTTTACGATAAATTGGATATGAATCTTCTCACGAAATTGATCTTGCCCAACAATGATTGCAACTCGTGAGGTTAGTTGGAGGCACAATTTTGTCTATTGCTTTCATGCTCTTTTTTCCAACTTCTATCCCTCCTTTGTGAATCAAGAACCCCAAGAACTCACCAGCCGAGACTCCAAAAGCACATTTATTTGGATTCATCTTCAAACCATGTCTTCTTGTGCATTCCAAAGTCTTCCTTAAATCGGCTAAATGTCCTTCATGGTTTCTGGATTTGACCACCACATCATCAATGTAAATTTCTACAATCTTGCCGATTAACTCATGAAAGATATAGCTCATGGCTCTCTGATAAGTTGCACCAGCATTTTTCAATCCAAATGTCATCACTATCCATTCAAATAATCCAATATGACCAGGGCATCTGAATGCAGTCTTCGCAATATCTTCAATTGCCATGAAAATCTAATTGTAGCCAGCATTGCCATCCATAAAGCTGATGACTTCATACCCTGCTGCTGTATCCACTAGTAAATCGGCAACTGGCATTGGGTAGCCATCCATAGGAGTAGCTTTGTTGAGATCTCTGAAATCTATGCATACTCTCATCTTTCCATTCTTTTTGTAGACAGGTACTATGTTTGAAATCCACTCTGCATACCTGCATGGCCGAATAAAGTTTGCTTCAATCAGTCTTTCAACTTCTTTCTTTACATCGGCCAATACCTCTTCTTTATAAATTTTTCGTGGAGGTTGTTTGAAAGGACGAAACCCAGGTTTTATAGGCAACTTATGCTCAACAATTGATCGATCCAAACCAGGCATCTCTGTGTAATCCCAAGCAAAACAATCTTTAAACTCTTTCGGCAACTCTACTAATTTCAACTTATATTCGGTCTAAATTTGCACTTGATATACATCGGCCTTGATTTTGTGCTATCACCAACATCGATCTCTTCTAACTTGTCGGCCGACATGAAACCACGACCCGGTTGCCTTTGTTGCCATCGATTGGGTTGCCCATTAAAAGTTACTTGTCGAGCCGGCGCTTGGATCGGTGTTGATCTCTGTCGAACACATTGACGGACCTTCTTTCCATTTTTTACCCAAAAGGCAATCTTGTCCATCATACTCCCAATAAACGAGGCTCGGAAGTGGCAACACTTGCGAATCATCGCTTGAACAACTTCTACATCGTCTCCAATCCACTTGAATAAGAATCGATGCATAGTTGAGGGTACACGGCAATTGGCATGAATCCAATCTCTTCCCGAAGCATGCTATATGCCCCCTTGCCATCAATGACAAAGAAAGTAGTGATCAAAGTCTTGGATCCAATCATCGGTTCCACATGTACAGCCCCACGAGTGTCAGAAGCGTTGCCAGCAAAATCTCTAAGGATCATGTCAGTCTGCAATAAATCTTCACTTGTCATTCCAAGCTTCCTGAAAGTAGCATAGGGCATAACATTGATAGCAGCCCCTCCATCAACAAGCATCTTGGTTAAAGGTTTGCCATTGACATATCCCTTCGGGTATAATGGTTTCGGATGACGGTTTTTAACGGCTTGTCAAAGATTGCTTGCCGAGTCAACACAAGTTGAGCCATCGGGTCTCGGCATTCGGTTTCATCAAAGTCTGAATATACTTCATCTTGAACATCTTGATCTTCGGGAGCTCGAACTCCAATGGAACAAAGAACACCATATTAGCATCGGCCGAAGGACCCTCGGCTTCTTTTCGGCTAATTCTTGTTTCATCTCCTAGTTCCTCAAACGTTGAACCCTTCTTTTCTGGCTTTTCCTCAAACCAGGAGGGCACCATTGACCTCTTTGCCACCTGTATGAACTCTCTTCCGCATTATGGGCACTGCTGTGAGCCCAAGTTTGGTCTGCAAATCTTTTCCTCCGATGTCCATCAAAACTGTTTATTTTTAGGCGCCGATCGTTCTCTGGAATTCTCATCTCAAGTCTATCATGAACGGGACGGCGGTTGACTCGAGATTGCCTGTACTCTGAATATTGATCACTGCATTCAGGGCAATTGTTCCTGGCAGGCAACTTCAAGCCTTCATTCCAACAGTGTCTGAAGAAGGAACAGTTCCAATGAGATTGCTCTTGCTCTCTCCTGTACTCTTCTTGTTCTCTTTGGCGCATTTCTGCTTCATATCTCCGACGTTCTGCCATGAACCTGCGCTCCTCTTCAATGTACTGCTGCTCCTCATCATATCTATCTTCTTCTCTCTCTGCCACTTATTCAACAAGTGTTGTGCTGTAACTCTGCACTTTGGCTCAGCGTGTATTCGGCAATTTCCCTTAGCCGCATCTGAAGTTTGACCCTTCTCTGTTCGGCTATTTCTGAACCGTACCTGTTGCACCTCTTCCTTGGTAACTTGCCGATCAGGGTCAACAGCACCACTCTCCTTGGCTCTTTCAGAGGTTAGAACCTTCATCTTTCCCTTTTCCTTGGATTCACTGGCATCAACCATGCCTATAGAGAAAGAGACCATGTTTACGGGAAACGGCCGATCATCCACTTTCATCTTGCCGTCGAACCTCAAGTGTCCATCTTGGATAGCTTTCTGAATCTTTACTCTGAACACTCGGCAGTCATTAATATGATGGGAGCTTGTATCATGAAATCCACAATACTTCTTATCTTTTACCCCTTCAGGGCGTAGCATAGTATGTCCTTCGGGCAGCTTGATGCGCCCTTCTTTTATCAGTCTACGGGGAAAAGTCCTGCTCGCCTTTGCGACATCAAAATCGTAGGTTACCTTCTTTGTTTCACCCATCGCCGACTAACTAAAGTAGGCTCTTTTGTCCAATTCGGCTCCGCAGCAGCTACCTCATCCTCATCTTCATATTCGATGCTTCTTCCAAAAATCCTTGATACATATCAATAGTAGCACTTGTTCTTCCAAAGCGAGCATCTCTTCGAATCCTGGGCTTGGTTACTCATTGCTTTGTCAATCTTTGTGCAAGCTGCCCCGAGTCTTCAAACTCCATGCCGAACAACTTATCCTTGATGTGTGGCAACATGCCCGCAATGACCAGGTTGTGGGAGCCGATCATCGGGTATGTTCGAGAGAATAGCACATGTTCTTGGCTTCTCGAACCTGCGAAGATACTCCATTGGTGTTTCGGTAGTCTTCATCCTCATAGCCCACAGATCAACCATCTTCTTCTCATTGGTTCCTGTGTAAAAGTATGCATGGAACTTTTGCTCCAATTCTGCCCATGTTCTAATGGAATTGGCCGGTGTGAAGCAAACCATGTGAAAGCCGGCCGTCGAGACATAGGAAAATATCGATTCTCCAAGCTTCATCACTAGCAGCTTCTCCAAGTTGCATCAAGTACCCGCTAATGTGTTCAATGGTACTAGTGTCATCTTGACCGAGAATTTAGTCAAATACGTCGGTGGCTTTACTCTTGGTGGAAGAGCTACTCTATTGTACCACTCTGGAAAGGGAGATTTGTATGCATATGTTTGATTCTTTGGTTTAAGGCCGAACTGATTCTGCATCATATCAGCCATTCTGCTTAGGAGAACATCATTGGCATCTTGTGCCCCCTGCCTTCCAGAAGGTACTCCTGACGCACTCCTGTATCCCGGATTCAGCAAAGCACTCAGAGCACTGTAATCAGTAAACTCATTGTACCCATCTCCATAAACACTCTTCTGCAATCTATTTGCCACTGGAGAAATCTTGTAAGCAGATGCAGGTATATCTGTTGTTGCACCAAAAGCTACTTGACCATGAGTTTGCTGCTCGGTCACAGGAGGCTTCTCTTTTTCATCATGAACAGCTCCATCCTTGCTTGTACCGATCATCTCTCCTCCCCGCTTGGCTTCCCGAAGATTCTTTGGGTGTTAAAGAACACTGGTCCACCAAGCTCTCCAAACTTCTCTTCAAAGTGCTTATCTACGATGGACCGAAGGTGTCAATCATGATTTTGCGGAAGGTGCCCAAAAAGGCGTGTTGTGGTTCAACATGGTATCTCCCACGGCTTTATAGATGACTTGAACTACCCTCTGCATCTCTTCTTCGTCAGTAATATCGGACTGACCAGTGAGAAGAACTTGTGGCAATGATTGTTTGACGATCACCTTGCCACTCTTGTTTTTGGAGAAAGACATTAGACACTTCTGCTGATACTGTTCTATCGCTTGCTCCACTATCTGGCGTTGCTCTGGCCGCAGTTCGTCCATGGTCACGTTCGAACGTGATTGTTGTCAATCTCCGATCCCATCTCGGACTGAAAAGTGGTCCCATCAAGCATGCCAAAAAGTGTGTTGACACAAAATGTGGCGCACCGTGTCTCACACACGGCAAGCCGGAAAGCCTAGCTTCAATCGGGTGCCCGGGCGTCAGAATCCGGAAGCGTGCCAGTCGATTTGACCTGAAAATCGACAAGGGATAAAACGGTAAGATCATAACTGGAACGTGCTGGGTGAGACCAGACAGTTCCATCTTTATGGCCCTGAAGCCACTTACGACGACACATAGCTATAGAAGCTATCTGCCAACAAGTTTGCAATTCATTCGGCTAATGTGATATGACTGACGATGAATAAATCTGAACTGCCGAATGCATGTAAACGAAGACATGTTTGAACAAGATTAACATTAAAGCATATCAAACTATATCTCAAGTTTAAAGCATCATCAAGCACTAATAAGTAAGGATAAGTAACTTATAAATATAAATCTACTAAACAACACGTGCATAGGCTACTCCAACTAGTCCGCCGCACGTCTAGCCTTCATAAACCCGTCGAGCATAAACCCAAGCAAGCTAATCCACCGCATGATACCACTCGCTATGAATTTACACCACTCCTTACTACCAGATCAATCCACCGCATGATACAATCTAGCAATAAAGAGCTAAAAGCACGTAATTACCTAACAGATCTATAAATACTCGTCACATGTATAAGCATAACCGTATCGGCAAGATTGCCGAATCGGGGTCCATGAAGAAGGAACAAACAAGTAACATGTAAAAGAAACCTATCAGATTAAACCGATCTCTAGTCCACCGAATGACTAGCTCTAGAGTAACCCAAAGACCTGCATCTGCCGCACGGTACCCGGTCCTGTCAAGGCTTATCTACATCTAACGTGAATGAACCCACAACACGTAACAATCGATCGATCTAATTCGGCTATATGAAATTGATCTACTTGATATTGAATAAGCATGAGATTATGACCAAAAAGCCGAAAAGAGCATCAATCTAGATTGGGCAAAAGAGTGTTGCAAATAAATAAACATTAAATAAAATATGCAACACGTGATAACTTAATGAATCTATTAGATCTTGCCAAATCTAAGAGAGCCGATAACTATCTTTACTCGTGTCTTAATCCGCCGCACGATACAAGGCACAAGCAAAAACTTCCCATGATCGAGCTTAGATATACCGCATGTTCTAAGCTAAAACAATGAGACTACTTGCATCACATCTAAATCCACCGCATGATACTAGACATGATAACAAGGTTGCCGGGACTTACGGAGGTCGACGGATCGATTGGCCCTCTCGAAGAACTCGACGACACGACTAAAAGGACTCGAAGGGTGGCACGTAGCCGGTTGTATTGATTTGGTTGTGAACCCTTATTACAATGGTCGAGGGTTTATATTTATACCCCGGACAAAACATGAGTCCTAAGTGTTTACGAACTATCTAAACAAAATTGGAAAGACACAAATATGCCAACTCTAACCATAATCGGAGTCCTTGACTATTACGACCCCTTCCCTATCTGGTCAGCTCCCTCTTTCCTTCTTTCGCCTCCAAACGAAGCCATCATAGCCGACCGCTTGATCATTTGCCGAACGCATGGAAATTAGCTGATCGCACATGCATTTGCCGAATTGCTCTCTCTGCTCCCTGCGGGCCCACCTGTCATATTCCTGACCAAAATCTGGTGTTAACAAGTTCTTGTGAGAGTTGTTCATCGTGTTCTACATTGTTCTTCATCGTTCGTATGTTTTACTTGTTTAGATTAGATTATAGAAGAGGAATAGCGGTTCGATGTGCCTTCGGGTTTGCCTATGTTCTAGCTCGTCCATCCGTAGGGTGGGAGTCCCGGGGGACGTAGGTAGCTCCTTAGTATGCGGACGTGGTGTCGGGTGCGAGGAACCTTCGGATATGTCGGCATGCCACGGTTGAGGTGGTAGGCGGCAGGTGGTGACAGCCACAATCCGTCCTTTGTAATCCCCATGTTCGCATGTTGAGTAGGAGTTCGTAAATGCCGCCATCGATCAGTGCAGACCGGTTGCCGCGGTCTCCCCATATTCCTAGTCTCGTAGTCGAGTCTTGACTTGTATAACATGTGGAATTAGCTTGTTCTAGCATTGACTATATAGGACCCGCCGCTCCGCGTAGATTATTCTTTATTCTTTATTTTATCTTTATTCCTTTGAGGTTGCTCTAAGTGTGTGTCCACTATCCAAACTACCGTATGTTTACCCCCGTATAGCACATTGGTCGGTTTCTCCTCATGCTAGATATTGTATTCATACCCATGCTAGAATACTTAACTACCCCATGCCTTCCTTTGGGAAATTATAAATAACGATACCCCGAATACTTCCGGGTGAAATCTTTGCGACGATAGATCCGTGCGCTTGCGGATATTTATCTATTAGGATGTGATCTGTCTCGGCAACACTTGCGTAGTTGCTAGAACCGGTTTCTAGTAATTATGCCGAGTAAAGCCATTTAGCGTTTAAAGCGCCGTTATCGAAATCGGGCTCTAAGTCTATTTTGGTAATCGCGCTAAGAAATGCCAACAAGTGGGCCCATTCAGTTTCACCTCAGATCCACTTTCACCGCCGCCCCCGCCTCTGCCGCCCATTCACTTTCACCTACCCCCATTCACTTTCACCTCAGATCCACTTTCACCGCCGCCCCCGCCTCCGCCGCCTCCACCCCCGGTCTCCGCCGCCGCCTCCATGACGAAGCCGTCGAGGAGGCACAAGGTCAAGGGCCCATTTACCGGCAGATGGGCCCCTGCCTCCTCGTCTACTGCGGCGACGAAGAAAGCTGAAACCCTAGCCAGGGCTTTGAGGGCGAAGGCACCGGCGGCCGAGAAGAAGGCCCCGTCGGCGGCTGGGAAGAAGGCCGCCGCGGTGGAGTCCAAGAAGATGGCCCCGCCGGCCAGGAAGAAGGCCGCCCCGGTGGAGTCCAAGAAGAAGTCCCCGCCGGCCAAGAAGAAGGCCCCGCCGGCCAAGAACAAGGCCACAGCGACGTCCAAGAAGAAGGTCGCGGTCTCCTCATCGGCGGAGACTGACACCGTCGTCAATCTATGCCGTGAGTGCTTCAATGGAGACCATGATCTCTGTAGGAGGCTTACGCGCGGGGAGGCATGTGGTTGTGTCGGCCCCGACATCAGGTCACCGTCCAGCTCGCCGTCAAGCTCATTCATGATGTCCACCGATGACAGCTCCGAGGTATAAGATTCAAAACGCATTTGGTAGAGTTGTACTTCATTCATGCAGATTATGGTAGAGTATCTTGTGTACGAATGTTGTACAAATGTAGAAGATTTGCTATAAAATTGAATTTCTGATTACACCAATAAAATGGTTTACCAACCTCAGCCTGCTAGGACATTTAGTTTTCACATACTCATTAGGGATAATGAGCAAGACAAACAATCAAGGGTACTGCATTTGGAGTACCCTATTCTCATTTATATACAATGTCATTTCTGTTTCAATTTAGATTACATGTTTTTCTTATATCCGAGGCCTATTGCATTACTTGTTTGACCTTTGGAAATGAAACTGAGCCTATCAATTTCATTTCCATACAATTGTATGGAGGTGTCATTTGTTGGGTTCTATTTCGTTTGCAAAGGTCGGTTTTTACGGCCAATGAAGATTTGCAGCAATACCATGTACTTAGGTGCCTAACTTCATGATGTTTTTGTTAATAAAGTACTAACAATTCAGTTTTGCAGTACCATGTTGAACCAATGATGACCACTAGAACTGCGCTCATAAGCGCCATGGAAGTTGTCACTAAACCCCTACAGCAGATCATCACTTCTATGGCCTCGCAGATTGACAACCCCAGTGCCATTGTGAAGGGAGGCAAGGACACGAAGACGTTCGACACGCTCCTGGACGACGTGGAGACCATCAAAGCCAAGTTGTGGTCGTGTGAGAAGGCATTGGAGAACGCAGGTGTCTACAAGAAGAAGGCAGTATGACTTCTGGAAGCCCAAGTGGGGAAGGCAGCATCTCTCTTCTGGAAGCCAATGTGATCTAACTATGATGTAGCTATGGCAGCATCTCTCTTTTGATGATGTATTATATTTGAATGAGACTTGAGTTAGTATGGATGTGTCCTTGTGGGGATGTAATGTACTCGAATGAGACCTGAGTTACCCTTTAAGTTATTATTGGTCATGTTATTGTTGGTTTGCGTGAAATTCTACCATATGTCAATTTTGATTTAAGTTGTCAAATTTTGAAACTCAGAGCACATAAATGAAAAGAGAAAACATGTAAACCGTAGCATATTTGTTTTAGTTAAAATTACAAAACAAATTTAGATGAATAAATGATCAAGATAGAAAATTCTACCGTATGTCAATTTTCATTTAAGTTGTCAAATTTTGAAATTTGGGGAATAAATGATAAGAGGAAAGATGTAAAACCTAACATATTAGTTTTAAAACTACAAAAAAAAATTGGATGACTAAATGATCAAGATAGAAAATTCTACCATATGTCAATTTTCATTTAAGTTGTCAAATTTTGAAATTTGGAGAATAAATGATAAGAGGAAAGATGTAAAACCTAACATATTTGTTTTAAAACTACAAAAAAAATTCGGATGAATAAATTATCAAGATAGAAAATGTATGTCTCAATGAGTTCTACAACTTTGTTCTTTACAATTTTTTGATCTAGAAACATTTACTCTCCCAAAACGCTGTTTAAAGTTGGTACATATACAATTCATCTCAAACCACATGAAGAAGCACATATTTTCTTTTAATCTCTTCATAAAACTTCTAACTAGTTTTTCTCCCTCATCTGAACTTCAAATTTGCTCATTTTTTTCCACAAAATCTATAAAATCATTCTACATCTTTTTCTTGGATTCTTACTGCTATTACTTTCAACAGTGCTCTCGTGTTACGAAATTTTATCAAATTAAAATGTTAATTTAAGTAAATGACACATTGAGGCAAGAATTTCGAACACTAAATGATTTCAAATGAAAAAACTTTGAATACCAAGTTTTCATAACTCATTGAGAGGTACAATCCATATATAGGATATTTTTTTCATTTGAGAAAGTGATGGCACACATAGTTCACTAAACCTACAATCACTCACATAGTTTAAGGAACTATATGAGTGATTTGTCCAATATGTACCTCATGTCATTAACACTTCCTCAAATGACAAAATGTCCTATATATGGATTGTACATCTCAATGAGTTATGAAAACTTGGTATTCAAAGTTTTTTCATTTGAAATCTTTTAGTGTTAGAAATTATTGCCTCAATGTGTCATTTACTTAAATTCACAATTTAATTTGTTCAAAGTTTGTCAAATGGAGTACGGGCAAAAACAAAAAATATACATTTGATAGAGTTACATAAATCTCTAGTTGATTATTTTTTAATTTGAGATCATCTTCAGGTGAAAAACAGCTGTTTACACAAATAAGTCAAGCTAGGCCCCACCTGTCAGCCTCATGACCACGGTGAACCAAGTTCACCCATCTGGAGGCCTGACCTGGTGGACCCAACATGTCGACCACCCTACCAACGTTCACAACCCCAAATCCCCCCCCATGAAATCTCCCAATCCCCCCAATCCGCTCCGCCGCTCCACCGCTCCGCTCCGCCGCTCCCACCGCCGCTCCGCGCTCAACCACCGCTCTCAACCGCCGATCCGCCGGCTACGCACTCCTACGTGCCCACACCACCGCCACCACCCGTCATGCCACCGGTCATCACCCGCGCGCCGTGACCCCGCCGCTCTTGTGGTCGATGATGAAGCAATCTGCGTGCTCGAGCTCGACACTGGCAACTTAAGGGAGTGCCCATTCTGCCATGTTCCTTTGGTTAGGATCCGAGCAAACGGCCGGCTACAAAGGGCGAGTGGTACCTCAAGTGCCCATATAACATCAAAGTTGTGCTCAATTTTTCACATTTGTATGTTCAGTTTGTGTCATTGCTTGTCGATGTATGTCATTTCTTTTGATTGCGGGATGATGATACTACACCGCCCCTACATCCGCTACGAGGTGGAGCGATGGCTTTGGAAACAATGAAATAGAGTGTGCGACATGCAAGGCAGCGTAGGTGTTGCTTGTCTTGAATGCGGGGAGAGCTGCAATTGGTGAAGGAAAAACCTGAACGATCTTGTAGGCGAGTTTTGGAAACTGCGAGAACCAAGCTGTTGAGCGAGATCCTGCGGTGAAGTCACAAGCCATCGACAAGAAGATGCGATTGTTATTGATGCCTCATTTCTAGCTCATGCCTTCGTAGGCTTCATATGTTTTCTGATTGGTGTGTTTGTCACTAGTATATGGAAGTGAACTAGAGAATGTGTGTGTGTGGCTCTATGTCACCTGGTTGTACTTCTGTTTGTGTGGCTCTATGTGACATGAACATTGAAATGAAATGAGCTCCCAGGTTTGGTTGAAATGAAATCAATAAATGTGCTGGATGTATATAGCAAATGTTTCACAAAATGGTGAACTGGATCACAAAATGGTGAATTGGATCATATAATGTATATTACATCTCCATATCATCCAAAAGACAGTGTAACTAAACAAATTCCATTACATTGAATGACAACTAACCTAATCAACATCATTACACTCCATGGGATCTCTATCATTGTCACTACAATATTCTAACATAGTATCATCTTCATCATCTTCGTCGCCGCTGTCTTCACCCATGTCTTCTTCCCTTCTATTGATAAGAGCTCGTAAATTACTAGCAACAGTTGCAGTTTCTCCATGTACACGGTGGTAAACTGGTGCAGGCTCATCTTCTAAGTCATCAACAGCTTCCACACCACCTTCATTATCAGAAACTGTCTCACCTTGTTGAGCTATGGTCAATTCAGTTTCATTGACATCAAAATAGCTCCTCTGTTCCCACTTTTGTGCAACACGCCAATGTTTGCCTAACATTCTGTCCTCATATAGAAGACCTTTTTTGATTGGGTGGCTAATATAAATGGATCTGACTGGTACCAAAACCTCTCAACATTGATGGACCTAAAGTGGCCATCATCATTAATGGCTCTAGCTTTGCCTTCTTGACTGAACCAATCACATCGAAAAAGTATCACCTTTCTTTGGAATTCCAAATTTGAGTTGTAGTTCAACTCAATTATCGCTGTGAGCTGACCATAAAATTCTGTGTAATTCCCATTGTGTGATCCATCAACCAGCACACCACTATTTTGTGTCTTCCTGTGCCTCTCACGTTCGATAGTGTTGTACCGAACACCATCGACAATGCATGATGACCATATCATCACTCTTAGGTCAGGACGGCATGATAATGCATATAGCCCATCACTAACCTCTTCGCGATTGTCCTTCCACTCCTGCCTCATCTGAAATAGCAAAATATTTTGAAATTATATATGAAAAAATAACCTATAAGGATGAGATACATTAGAGTTTCTGAAGAAGCATACCTTACTCCTAAACCAAGCAGGAAATTCATTTTCCATCCTTTTTCCAACATCAAGGGCTCCTTCATCTCCCTGCAACTCTTCTTTGAACTTGCTACAACCATAGTATAGAATCTATTGGTCAAAATAACTATAGTACAGATCATATTTAGTACAGTTTTTGAGGAAAGCAACATAAAAGTACTCACCCAAAATATGGCACTACAGCACATACCAACAAAGCTTGTCAAATTCATTTGGCTCTAGATATGTCTGCCTGTTGGCTCCACAGAGTTTAACTCCATGATTAAAAATAGGGAGGTCACCCTTTGTTGCTCCCTTCCCTTTGTCATCATCCCTATTGAATCTAGTGACAACATCTTCCATGTACCTTGAACAAAAGGTCAAGGCCTCATTAGCTATATACGCCTCAGCGATGGATCCTTCAGGTTTGGATCTATTCCTCACATACCCCTTAAAAGTGCCCATATGACGTTCGATCGGGTACATCCATCCATATTGCACAGGACCTCTTAAGAGTGCATCATCTGGTAGATGGACAGCCAAGTGGACCATCACATCAAAAAATGCAGGAGGAAATATTTTCTCCAGCTTGCATAGAATCTCTGGAATTTCAGCTTTCAAACGTTTGACTACATCAACCTTTAGTTTTCTACTACAAATCTCTCGAAAAAATTACCCAAGCGTAACCGCTTCATATATGTCCTTGTGCACTTGTCCCCTAAGACCAGCTGCTAAAATTCTTTGAAGCATGACATGACAGTCATGGGTTTTCATGCCTTGCACCTTGGAACCATCTGCACTAATGCACCTTCCCAGGTTGGAAGCATATCCATATGGAAATTTAATGCCTTTTAGAAATTGACAAAATGCTACACATTCTTGTTTCTCCAAGGAATACCATGCTGCTGGCATGGAAACTGAATTGTCATCATCTTGTTCTAAATGCAAGTCAGAACGTATGCCCATATCCTGAAGATCAAGTCTAGCATTTACTATATCCTTATTCTTGCCCTCTAGGCGGAGTATTATGCCGAGAAGGGCATCACATATATTCTTCTCTATATGCATCACATCAAGATTATGTGGCAACTTCAAGAATTTCCAGTAAGGTAGTTCCCACAAAGCGGACTTGCGGGAAAACAACTTTGGCTCAGCATCCTTTTGTTGACGCTTCCTTTTCTTTGTACCTTCAGCATTGACGACAGGCTTACCAGGACAGACATCTTTTACCTTCTCTAGGCGCTGCAATATCTCCTTCACACTCAGCTTTCCTGGCTCACCACGGTTTTCACGTTTTCCATCAAAGACCAAGCTTCTACGCCACTTGTGAGTTTTTGGAAGGAAGCGACGGTGTCCAATGTAACATATCTTCCTCCTAAGGCTCCTTGACAATGGATCTGTATTGCAATGGATACATGCATAATAACCTTTAGTAATTCTCCTTGACAATACACCCAAAGCTGGATAATCATGGATACACCAAAGAACTGCAGCACGAAGGTCAAACTTTGAACGAGTTGATGCATCATAAGTTTGGACACCCTTCCAAAGTTTTAGCAAATCCTCAATAAGAGGTTGTAAAAATACATCAAAGTCCTTTCCTGGAGACTTTGGTCCTGGGATGAGCAATGCCATGATGCAGTTTGATGCATCGGTGCATGCCCATGGAGGCAGGTTGTATACCTTTACCAGTACAGGCCACATGCTATAACTACTGCTCATGTTTCCAAATGGATTGAATCCATCTGTAGCTAAACCAAGCCTTAGGTTTCTTGCATCCTCAGCAAACCTCGGAAACTCAACATCAAAATCTTTCCAGGCTTCGCCATCGGCTGGATGGCTCATTTCATTTTCCACAGCCACCGCTTATCCTTGTGCCACCTAGTTTCCTCGAGATGTTGCTTTGTTTGCAAACATCCTCTTGACCTTGGTATAAGAGGAAAATACCTCAAAACCTTCTTTGGAACCCGTTTGGTAGCATCTCCATCTAACCACCTAGATTCCTTGCATTTTGGGCAGATGTCATCTTTTTTATGATCTCCACGAAACAACACACAATTATTGTCACAAACATCTATTACCTCATATCCAAGGCCCAATTCTTTGAGATATTTCTTTGCTTTGTCATATGAATCTGGAAGACCTGTATTAGGGAATGACTCTGACAATAACTTCATTGTTGCACTGAATCCTGTGTTGCTGATCCTATAGAATGATTTGATATGTAGCATCCGGACTAGAAAGGAGAACCTAGACTGAGCAGAACCTGGACAAAGAGCATGCTTTGCATCTTCAATAAGTTTCACAAACATAGGTTCTCCTCCATCTTGTTCTACAGCTGTGTACAAGTCTGCAATCATCTCTGTCGTACCGAGATCATCTTCATCGTCAGGAAGATTAACATCCAACACATCACCTAGATGCTCAGGTTCATCTGCATCATTTACGTATTCCACAATCTGAACATCAATTGGTTCTCCATGATGTGCCCACCGAGTATATGTAGCTGACCATCCATGGAGATAAACATGGTTATGCACGTCTTTCTGATGCAATGAAGACCGATTCAAACAATTGCGACAGGGGCAGGGTATAACATCATCGGCATTGAATCTCTCTTGAACATAAGCCATAAATTGATCAACACCGGCGTTGAACTCATCGCTGAACCGAGTAGAATGAATCCACCTTCTATCTATCTACCTAATCCTACAAAATTTCCGCTACTTAGCGTTGTACAAACAGCTCAAATGCTTTGAGTAGCAGGAAATGGGAGACGACAGTACCTTTGCACCCGCAGCTGACAGCCGAAGCCTCGTCGCCGGAGTTCCCAGTCGCCCGTCGCAATCACCCGCAGGCACACCGCCTCGTCGCCGGAGTTCCCAGTCGCCCGTCGCTCGTCGCCCGCGCCCGTCGGAGATGCGCGCATGAGAGGAATGGACCTTGGACCTAGATGATGGAGAGGTCCGTCGGCCGGAGCACTGCTCCAAACCCTAACACGTCGGAGATGGCGGCGGCGGCGGCGGCCGGAGCATAAATGACAATATGCGGTGGGATTGAGGGGAACGATTGGGTGCCAGGTCATAAAAATAATTTGAATATCTAATAAAAGAAAAATGTTCCCATCCCTAACATGTCCAACCTTGTAACTGGATGGTTAGCCCGATCCGGTGCTCAAGTCTAAGGTCTTGGGTTCAATTCCCGAGCATCGCTTGTTTTTTTACACCGCGCATTTTTTTACACCAAATATACCTGACAGTGGGACCTTAACGGTGGTACTACTCGGTTTGCCATCTATGACGAAGCGCCTTGCTTTTGTATGACGAATGTTTACGGTTCGTCACGGAGGAACGAGAGGGTTGACGGCCAAACCAACCATCAATGACGATATGCGTAATTTTGTCATTAATGACCCTTGTTCAGTGACCAAACTGAAATCGTCATCACCAAAACGTCATGGATGAGCGCTTTTTTGGTAGTGTGCATTTTATCGTCATACACCAAAGCATATAAACTCATACAATTCCGTTTTGAACAAGTAGCAATATCATCTATCTCATTCCATTGACTAGTTTTCAACACAGTTTTAGTTTACGCAGCTATCAGGTGTGGAATTTTTGCTTTCTTTTGGCAAAGGGGGCGTCCTCAAATTTGTGGTATGACCTTTGCTTCTTTTTCATGGGTCCGTTCATCCAGTCTTTTCTACTGCATGTCCATGTTCCGGTAAGCATGTCCGCCTCCTTATGGTATACATGCCGCTTTGTGGTTTTCTTTCCTCCCCTCAGCTTGATTGGCTATCATCTTTTCAATGAGAGCCGTGGCATCATTGATGGCGAGGGACAGACATGCTCCTCTAGCAGCGGCATCAATGTGCCCCTTTGACATGGGCACCAGCCCCTCATAGAAGTTTTGGAGCACAAGCCAGTTTTCCATCCCATGGTCTGGGCAGGCTTTGATGTAATCTTGTAGTTTCTCTTTATAAACACACGCCCACGATGTCTGAAAAAATAGCCCAATCTTTCATGGCACAAATTCAGCAATTTCTATTTTATTGTGTCAGACCAATTTAATTCTGAATAGGAAACAACAATTTTGACAACTAGTTCACCAACCCGTACTCTCGCACGGGTTAGAATCTTATATATGAGATAAGTAAAAAAATGACTTATATTAGGTTTAGCAAAGGAATTACTTATATCAAAAGTACTTTTCTCTTCACCAATAATAGTCTAATTATTAATAGTTATATTTAGGATATCTATAATCTATATTCAACTGTCATAATCTAGAAAATATTGATCTATACTTCTTATATAAACAAACCCCACTAAACTATTTCTCTGCCTTCTCCTTATGCCACATCAGCGATTTTCAGTTACCAACTAATCCCACCTCCATCTAGCCCATCCGTTCAATGCCTCCCATTTGAATGAAATTCTAGCAATGTACCGCTTCCTCTGGAATTACCTCCACGGCTCCACGCCATAATTAGACAGCTTCACGCATGTGACCCTTGAGCTTCGCCATAATTAACAACATGTTACAGCCTCACGCATGTCTAAAACGATAGGTGAGGATTCTTTTACATTTACAACGCATTGTATATTCTTTTATAGAAAAACTCATTTGAAATTGAAGTATTGTGTTCCCGCGGCAACGCGCGGGGAAATCGCCTAGTTTATAAGATTTTTCATCCACATCTAAAAGTTTTTTCTTATAGCACCATGAATCTCAATATAAATTTAGTTGGAACATTCACCAAAATTATGATAGTTTTAGTTGTAGTGTCTATTCTGATGAAATAAACCTAAATTTAAATTTTTTCCTCAAATTTTAAACTTATTCATTCCTTAGATACAATAATTATTATTTACAATGTTGATTATAGTCTATCGAATTGATGGCAAAATGTTTCATATTTTTTAAGAATTTTAGGATCTATCTTTTTTTATTTATATTGTTTTCATGAATAACAATTTGTATGATTAATCTTTTTTTACCGTAATATGTATCTAGTTGAAACATAAATAAACTTAAACTTCATGAGGTCAATTCAGCATGTTATGTGGTTTTATGAAAATCTACACTTTAACGTTTAGCTTTATATTTTTACATGTATTTGTTTGGAATTCCGATGCTTATTTTTGTATTGTTTATTCAATTTTTTTCTTTTTTGTTGATAATTTCTAAGAGTTTGTTTTAGCTGCCACTTAGCCCTGGAATTGGATGTTTTAAGAACTATCTAGACATGCGTAACCCATCAGAATGCTGTAAGCTTTTAACACTTTTATGCCTTTGCTGAAAAACAATATATCAGTTCTTAGGCTACCCTCTTAGTTTCGACAATATAATAAATAGTTGTTTCAACATGCACCATGGCATTCAATATTTTTAATTTATTGTATCGTATTAGTGTTGTTTTATTCAACAAATAATTCTTAAAATTAAGTCATTATATGATATAATGTGTCGATCAATATGTTCAAACTTTTTTAAAGACAACGACTACAAAATTTATCAGCATGAGTGTTAATATAAATTAAAGTGAGTTGTAAGTGCCATTACTATATGTTTTGCTAAGTATATAATTCCATGCTTGATAAGCCTATTAAAATAATATTTATACTAATGGATGTTTTAATTTATGGATGTTGAATTATTGTTTGCAATAGCTCGTATTAGCATTTACATGTAGATTTGATAGACTTTATTAATTTTTTATAAACAATTGAGAGGTGGATTTACAATTACATTATCTTTCATAATGCCATTTATGGGTAATTTGAATGCAAACTTAGACATTGAAGCATTATCTTTCATAATGATAGAGATGGATAATTTATAAACTATTGTTGGATTAGTTTATTTTTTATAATTGTTGAGGTTTGAATTTTTTTTTCCATATAGGATTTATTGATAACTCTATGGATCATAGTCTCCTAATTTTTGTATCAGTAGTAGCATGTAATTTGAGGTGATTTAGTTACTTTATTATTAAGTTGAATGTGCCTCCAGCCTAGTAGTTAGGACACCTCTATATTACCCTAATAGGATAGGTTTGAATCCCATGAGGACGAATTTCTAGACTAGTTTAATAAATATTGGCAGGGGTCTACCTAGCCGATCATTAAAGAAACATTATTATTAAATTATTAAAAATTTATATCCGATGCTCAATAAGGATTATATCAAAATTTATTTATCTGAAGTAATCCATAGAAATTTAAATAAATATAAAAACTATACCTAGTGGTCAATAAGTATATATAATATCATGCATGTATGTCGTGAGCAGTAGATAAATTAAATGCAAAATTATTGGATCTAGCAAGCAACATACCTTTAGTCTGGTGTCTAGTGACAACGTTATTGTAGATGTTGTGGATGCTAGACGTTGTGGCACCAGTGCCTACGTGTTCTTTCCTTCCCTTTCATGACATAGACTTCCTCGTCATTACCATGACTCATGTCCCTCTATCCACTTGATGTGACTGGATCGAATGTCAGTTGTCGACGCAAGGGTAGGCATCAGCTTTGCTACATAGAAATATTCACCTCGTTTAATAGCTTGGTGTAGTGTCACCTCATCAGTGTTCGCCCAAAGATAGTTGGTATGTAGTGTCGCCTTTCTCGTCAGTGTTCGTCCGTAGATAGTCGGTGTAGCATCACTTGCCTCTTTGGTGTCGGCCAACAGTGTAGCATCACCCTTGTGGCATTGTTCCGGTAGGAGCCATTGCAAAAGGCATCTATACTCATGTCAATGTCGCCATGTGTGGTGGTGTCATTGACATAGGCGTGGGAGGCGTTCTTGATGTCATCCTTGGCAACTCCGTGCCTGCCAACGTACATGAAGCTGTGCAAGAATAGGTAAAACATTATATTAAATGCCATCATCCTACTCACTTCTAGAGTGCGTTGTCTTCGATCTCCAGCGGACAAAGTAGACCATGTGATTGATCCATGGGAGCTTCAGACAATGAAGCAGTTGCTGAATGCATCGTCCAAATGGTTGGCCAAAACGTGGTGGCCCACCTGTCCTGAGGTGCACGTTTTTTCAGGTTGTCAAAGAATAGTCAAGTCTTTTTTTTTTTTGTCAAAAGAATAGTCAAGTTTCCATCCGTAGTCAAGTACCCATTTTGACGGGTACCGTCAGGAGCAAAAGGTGCACACGTTACATCTATCAGTCAGCTCTGTGTAGCGGCCGAATTTGATTGTTCCGTAGAAAAAATTAAGTGGACGATGCTTCGGCGGCAAACCTCTTACTAACTGATCAATCAAAGAGACGTCCTATGATTTATGAAGGTAAACATTCCATAGTACTAGTACCTGGTACAATGTGAACTTAAATTTCAAGAGACGTCCTATATTTTACAAAGAGTCAGTCTTTTCCATCTCTTTACGTCGCCTACGCGAGCGAACCACACTTCGTCAATGCTGATCAGCCCACTTTGTTTGTTTAGAGCTATCCCTTTACAAAGACTATTTCGTTATTAAATAATATAATAGTGTTGACACCGAAAATGAACACAAGAGTCAGTAATGAATATATAGATTGCTCCACTTTCATTGAAGCATATCATGACTAGTTTTGAGAAAACTAGTAAAGAGATAAATTCTCAATGGAGACAATAAATTTTTTGGACTACTTTTTGTCAAATGATTGAATAAAATTTGGGAAAAAAAAGATAAACCGTCGAATAAAGTTTTTGGACTAGTGTAGCGGCTGAAAAAAACTTGACTATTCCATAGAAAAATTTATGTTGTGCCAACAAACTGTACCTTCGTGGAAGATCCATAGTACCTAGTACATAAACGTTAATTTATAAAAGAGTCGAGTCTTTGCCATCTCTTTCTAGTATGGTGATGGTTCTGTTTTTAGCTACAGATGGAGACTTAACTATTCGAGTAGACAAAGAAAAAGACTTGACTATTCTATGACAACTTGAAAAACGTGCACCTCGGCGTAGGTGAGCCACCATGTTTGGCAACCATTTCGAGTCCCAGAGCATTACTTCTGTTTTTAGCATCTTTAAGCTTTTCGGCAAATGTTAGGTAGGAGTTACCCACAATACTTCAAGTTAGGGGTGCCTACTTTCCGTGTAACAATCGTATCATTTCCCTTAACTGGGTGTTTAAAAGCATTCAACAAAACATTGGCCTACAAAATACAAAATAAGAAAATTTTTAAAAAATCAAGTACTACAGCAAGCACTCTCCTATAAAACTAGAAGAAATACCCACACGTTGCCGCGGGCATGAAGAGAAATAAAAATATGTTAGGATAGTAAACTGATAAGGTGAACACATTGCATGTCAAGATAAATTGTTAGTGACAAATTATCATAGATTGCTAATGTGGACGCGTTGCATGTCAAGAGAAATCGATAGTGAAGGCTGCTAAGGTGAACATTTTGCAGGAGCAAAATAGATAGTGGGATTTGCCTATATAAAAGTTATAGATGTGTGTTTTGCACAAAAAAAAAAAGGTTATAGATGTGTGTTGTGATTACCAGTCTTTGTTATCTCATCTTCATAAATGTCAATGTTCTCCATTTCTTCTGTTGAAGTACCATGTTTCGCTGCTTGGGCTGTTGTTAATCCTTAGGTGATGGTGGTATTAGGATAAAGTTCATATTATCTGACCAACCAAATGAAAATTTTCTCTTTGCAGCTATGCCTACGATGGATAGTGCGGTCGTATAAACAAACTTAGAAAACCAACTGATGTAAGCACAATTAACAGCTAGAAATAGAGCTACAAGAACTATTTGCACAAGTTACTTCTAGAAATTTTTAGAGGTTCTCTAGAGACTTGATGAAGTGATTTCCAGCCACAAGAACTACTTGCACAAATAAAAATCAACAAGAAATACTTGCAGCCATCAAAATCATCTACTTGCACAAATCGCAATCAACAAGTACTTGTAGTCATGAAAATCACCTAATTTCAAAAATAAAAATCAACAAGAAATACTTGTAGTCATCAAAATCAACTACATGCATAGATCGAAACCAATTGCTTACCATGAATTTGGGCCTTGTTGGTTTCCATGTTCAGGCAAAAATTTTAGTTGTCAACAAAAAATGTGTGTCCTTCTGTAAAGTGCTAATTAATTTTAGCTATCAACAACTAGATGCAACTATTTGAATAATGTTAGGCATGACGTCAAAAGAACTGGTTCTTATATGAACAAAACGAGTACCTCCCAATAGGAGCTCTCTCATGGTGGTTGAGCCAAGGTACCTCACACCCTGCGATCACCTCACCGAGGAACAATTTTCACAACAAACAAGTAATGAACAAAGCTGTCAAACCTCAAAATTCCCATTCTGGTTGTGACTAGAAAACACTAAAAAAATGAAACAAAATATTTTAAATATTTTCTAAAATTTCCAATTTTGTTTAAGTTATTGATAATTTAGATGTTGGAAAACATGGGTTTCTAGATTCTTTTGGAATTTTTTTTAATGATATGTTGCTAACACGTCGTTGAATACCAAGAATAGACAACGCTATCACCACGGCTTTGAGTGGAAAATCATCCACAACTTTCTACCTAACACTTAGCAGACCCTAAAACCAAAACCAACCGGCTAGAAGTTATATATATATATCTATATATATATACACATATATATATATATATATATATATATATATATATATATATATATGTACATATATATATATATGTATACATATGTATATATGTACATATATATATATATGTATATATGTACATATATATATATATATATATATGTATATATGTATATATGTACATATATATATATATATATATGTATATATGTATATATGTACACATATATATATATGTATATATGTATGTATATATGTATATATATGTATCTATATGTATATATATATGTATATATATATGTATATATATGTATATATATACATAGGACAGGTTTTCTATACTCTTAAGAGTATGTACTCCTATCTCTATATCTCTAGATTTATGGTGTATATGACCGAACGAAGTGTATATACACGAAGTATATGGTCATACTAGAATACTCAGGGTGTTATATATGTCAAGTATGCATGCATACATTGGGTATATGGTCATACATATTTTATATAGTACAGTAGTGGCATTTTAGTAATATATCAAAAATATATGTTCCTTTAAAATTTTTTAGCGTAGAAAGACATGGAGTATCTTAAAATGAGTATATAAACATACTCTATGTGATAAATAAGTATGAACACATACCTAGTATGGTTTTTTAGAGATGGGAGTACATACTCGTAAGAGTATAATGGAATTTCCCTATATACATATATATATATACATATATACATATATATATGTATATATATGTATATATGTATATATATGTATATATGTATATATATATGTATATATGTACATATATGCATATACATATATATATGCATATACATATATATATGTATATACATATATATATGTACATATATGCATATACATATATATATATATATATATATATATATATATATATATATATATATATATATATATATATATATATATATATATATATAACGAGAAAAAACTAGAAAAGGTAAAAATAAAAAATCTTAGTTAAGAGGGGTCATGTAAAGAACAGGTTCCAAATCACAATCAATAAATTCCTTAAATTCAAATATTATTAACCAGGCTCTGATACCACCGACGGTATACAAATCCTTCGAATTCGAAATTCAAATTTAAAATTCACGAGTTACTATTCACGGCACTATTCAAAATATGCGCTACTATTCAAAATGGAATATAAACGGTGCGAGAGCACTACGCGGGAAGTGCCTCAGGCACTCAAAATTCTCTCCCAACTATTCGGTACTATGCAAAGCAATATGAATGACTATTGACGGATGGCGACAGGGTGCGTGCGTGCGTGATTATTAGCGCGAGCGATTAAATATACGAGTATGCGGAATTATATATGCGTGTGATTCTGAGGATCTTTGGCGAGGCTGGCGAGACCAGATATTCGGCCGGTCGTGTACCTTATGCTTGTGTTGATCCTACTCGGTACTCACCGTACGCATCACTAACTTGCTTTTTCGGAGCGTGACAGCTAATCCTATCCCTCTATAGCCATTTTTCATCGTGACGTAGAACGCTAAGAGATCTATCGTCTCCCCGTGCAGCGGTTCCACCCGAAGGGAACACTTCTCCGTGACTCGAGTTCTTTCGAGTTCCTCTAAAACGCCACACAACACGGGGCTAACACGGGAACAATACAAGAACAATACGCACGTAGGCTTCTCCTATAGGGTCCCTAGAATAGACTCAAACCTACTTGGATGGCCATAGGAAAGCGGGATGCTCAAAGCTTCAAACTACTTCATTAAAACAAACAAGCTTACATACGGCTTTCCCTTTCGGGAAACCCCAAGCACTAGTACAAACCTTAGTTTTACCTTACAAGCACGGGAAGTCGGTGACCTTCCTTATTCTCTAATTTACAAGGGTTGGTATTGTACAGGGGTAGTGGAGTGCTACTGCTATTAGCTATGGTGGACTGGCTCAGAGGAGCGCTGAGGCAGTGGTCTTCATGGTGTATGGCGATGATGAGGCGATGTGCGGATGTGCGGGTCTGAGAGCGGATGCTGAATGCATGCGCCTGCCTTCCCGTTTTATAGAGCTGAGGGAGATCTCTGGAGCGTCCTTGTGATTATCTTCAGAGCGTCCTTCACGCTGAGCTGGTCGTCCTTTTGAGCCTATCTGAGGACTGAGCTGGATGAGTTATCGTCCTTCGCTGCGACGTCTTCAATTATCAAGACATTACTGTTGCAGGATGGCGACTTGCCACCGTCACAGCTTCATCTGGAGGGATATCGGTCACTGTTGACTGAAAGTGACTTTCTGAATATTTTATTCACGGGCTTTAATTCAGTGAAATTATTTAGTAGGTTATGGTATTGGTCTTCCACGCCCGAATGATTGGTGTTGCAAAACAGCAATCAATAACTGGCATGTGCGTTTTATATTTCTTTCCCCCGGCCAAATTGTTGATAACACCTTATCAACATAAGGGTTATATATATATATTGATCTTATCCTCGATGCTTTATTAATCAATATCGAAATCTGGATCATCGTGTTGGCACATTTCATAGTGAGACAATAAGTCTCGCATATTCTCTTCTTAATGAGCATTCTTCACCATAATTGGGTTTGATCAATCTTCCAACTTCTCTTTGTAATATGCTACGCCTAGCATGATATTCTTTTAAAAATACTTTTATTATTTTATTTTGGTACATCATTCGATAGTCTAAATCAAACATGACATTCCCTTCTAATTCTTTTGCTTCACTAAATATTCTCCAATTATCATGGTTTGTCTTTTGAGCAAATAATTCTTCATATTCCGGTATAATTCTCCATACATTAGGGAGCTTATATTGACCTTTTGTAATATATATATCATGGCATGCTGGTCTTATTGGTCATGTAAATTTTGGCGGATTTGAACAGAATTTAATCTTATATTTACCTTGAACATAGGCTAACTTCTTGCATGCTTCTTTAATAGCCTTTCCAAGGTCGACTTAAGAATTTCTTCAAGTGTTCCATATATATCATGAATCAATCCATGATCAATAATGGTTTGCAAAGATATATCTTCTTCGCATTTCTTTGTATATTACTGAAATATTTTAAGTCTATGTCAGCCATGAATATTATAAATCTTAGATGAGGCTTGACAATAGGCTTTTCATCAATATGAATTAAGGGAAAGGTATTTGCATTAATAGTTATTCCTAACTGCCTTTCTTTTCCTTCATATATTCTCATGAAATGATCTTGTATATTTTGAAAAGTCTTATGCTGCCTTTCAGCATATTTTTCCCATATTAAATCTATGATATCTTGAGTAAAATATGATAGAATATGATCAGTTTTAAAACTTAATCTGGGGATGAGAAACTCTTGTGGAATATTAGCTACATATTTGGTACTTTCTGTTTTTAGACTTTCTTCTTCTGCTGACTTGTTTTTCTCATATTTTGTATTTATTAATATTTCATTTTTCTTTTCTTTCTGCTGATTCAAACATAGCACACATGCTTGTTTTAAGCATAGGCCACATGTTGATCTTTCTTCTGGACTTTGATGATATATGCAGAACACACATCTTATATTCATTCCTGCAAAAGTAGATGATTGTAAAAATGTATTAGATAAAGAAACGTCTTCTTTCATATGAGTAAATGTTATTTGGTCTATCATTTCTATCTTTAATCCAGATAATTCATCAATTAAATCTAATTCCTCATCACTTGAATCATTCTCTTCATCATATTCTATCTCATCTGTCTCTATAATAGAGTATACTGATTCATCATCCATTATATCATCATCACATACTAGGATATTTTCGTTTACGCTATCAATTATCAAAACCTTTTCTTGTTCTTCTTGTTTATTAGAATATCTTTTCTTATCTTTATTAGGACAAGTTCTACTCAAGTGATCTCGGTGAATTACGATGAAACATCTCGCAAGTACTATCATAATTCTTTCTAGGATTATATCTTCTAACATTTCTCTTATGTAGGAAAGGAGCTCTATTATCCGATCTTCGTAGAAAATAGCGCTTCTTTGTTTTACATTTCCTTTCTATAATTTTTATGATATTTCTTGTATCTAGATCTCTCTTCTCCATATGTCAATGGTATTTGAACTATCTTATTGCGAAATTATAGTCGATTGCTTCATTGATCTATGAGCTTGTATATTCGTACAAATCTTTCTTAACTGTTTGAAAACAAATGTTATGGCTTGAGAAATATTATATTCTATTGTACCTTCGACTCTTTTTTGTATTTTTCAAATATCATAGAACCTAAGGGATCGTGTAATTTATTGAAATACTTATCAACAATGCCTTTATTATATCCTTGTTTAGCAGTTGTAGCATTGTATAAGTAATGCCGAGAGAAATCCTTTATTCCTTTCCAGTTTGTTAGTGATAATTTTTCTAATTCTCTTAGTCTTTCATTTTGCAAAGTCAGTAAATCCTAACTCGGATCTTCTCCTATTACAATACTTGATATAATATTAGCAAAGTTATATGGGTTACTACCACTCTTTTTAATTGTTCATAATGAACAGAAAAGCTTCTACCCATTGCTCCCATAGAACTTTAGCCGATTCACCTAAAAATGTCTCTAAATAAGTAATCATATCTTCTACTCTATTTCCAATATTATGTTGATTTTGTATATATTTTTGCACTAATAACCCTTTCCATATGCTAAGTATATTTGGCCGTCTATAGGGTCATGTGCTGCTAGGTTTAGTATAGCACCGTCACTTTTAGAATTCTGAAATTGAACTTTCTTTTCAAAATCTCTTCTTTTTGAACCCATATGAGTATATTGACCAGGTATATAATTATATGTAGAATCTTCTTTTTCTCGGGTGGCCATGTTCCCCGGGTTTCTAGATGGTCTTTCTGCTTCACTTTCAACCTTTATCTCTCGGACCACGTTTTCTTTTTGATCCGCTTGGATCTATTTCCATTGCTTCTATAGCACTAACTTTTTTATAAGATTTTTCCAATGAGTTCATAACATCTTCTCGAATTATTACTATTTATCTCATTTATAACCTCGTTATCTTCTTCTTCTTCTTCATAACTCTCTTGTAGTAGTTTATTATTAATTTCCCATTGCTCATCTTCACCGATATCATTTTCTTTATTGTCTAACTATGATTTTACTATTCTCTAGCTCCTTTTTATTTTTATTTTTCTCAACTTTTATTGTTGTTGACACAGCTTCATATTTCTTTGGGACTATAAATTTTTTGTTTTCTAATTTCCTATCTTCCTTCATTTTCCATAATCTATAAATTTGTCTTTTGAAATATATTTCTTTTTCTCTTATAGCATTCCATTCACATATTCCGATGTAAAATATTCATTAGAAATATTTTTTATCTTTTGTTCATAATGCTTTATTTCATTGTCTATATCTAGAGTTTCTACAAATTCACATATGCTATTTCTTCGTTTACTTCTAATTTTGTATCCGAGCCGCTTGTTTCCAAATCATCCAGTCCTTTCTTCATAACCTACAAACCTAATACTAGTAGATCCTTTGCTGTTTTCATAACTTATATAATCTTTAGGTTGCTTTAAAATCTTTGGTTCTATTAGAGTACCTATATTCCATTCTTCTCCTCGCTCTTTCTTCGAACTAATCTTCGTAGGACTCATAAATTTTATTCCTTTAGACTGCATGCTTGCTATTACATTATTCACATTTATTTTGTATTTGGTTCCACTTCTATTTGTTAGTCTTCCTAAAAATTCTATGCTTACTAGCAAATTTGTTCCTTTAAAATCTTCATAGCCTTTAGTCCGAAATCCAAAAGCCATTTTTCCTATAAATTCTTTTATCGGCATTAATAGATCTCGGAGCTATATATGTTATTAGCATATTTTCATTCATATCTCCTTCTAAAAACCCTAGTGCTGCTTTATTTATTGAATCCCATCTTTTGTCTAACAAAGTTATTAGGACCTTTGATCCTACTTTCTTCCTTGTCATACCTTTTATTCCTATGATATACATGCCTTGATGTATGTATTTATACCTGTAATATTTTAACTCATGCTCAATTTGTTTATTAACTATGTTCAATTGAACCGGATCATTTAATACACTTAATTCTACTTCTCTAGATATTCTGTATAATCCACTTTTATTATCAAACCATCCCATTTGATATATCTGCTGAGGCCTTATTTTTCTTAAAGCATCTTTCTGATATCTTTCAAGGTCTCTTTCTACATCTATCATTTCTTCCAGAGTCTCAACGTCATCACAACCTCCTTTTATTTTGTCCATAAAACCTAAAGGTCTTATGTCTCTATTTACTACTTGGAGTGATTTGTCTCTTCTAGTTTCAGATACTGCCATTTGTCTGAATTCAAAGATCTATTAAGATCAACTAATCCAGTAGGTGATAGCACAATTTCTCTGTTATTAGTATTCTCAAGTCTCTTATCAAGATAAGTGATATCGTTCTTAATATAATCACTATTCTGAGTAATTCTTCCTAGATATGTTTTACTTTCTTCTAGCACTTGTAAGGCTAGTTCTAATTTGTTATTGGTAACTGAATATTGTTCTTTTAAATGCTTGTATTCTTTTTGAAGACTTTCAAATTTTATTTCTAAATCGTCTTGTCTTTTACCCCAAGATATATAGAAATTGTGTATTAAGTCAACTAGTAAATTTATCTGTCCGTGTGCAGTATGCCAAGTATGTTCTTCAGAGCTATTTATTCTGCACTTGATATTTATATTTTCTTTAGTTTTAACCGTCTTACCTGTACTAACTTCTAAATTCAGATAGTGTAACTTTTCAATCTTCACAAATATTGGTAAATCCCTTAAATTCAAATATTATTAACCTGGCTCCGATACCACCGACGGTATATATAAATATATAGACCTTGAAACTCTCAAATTCGAAAATCAAAAAAATTCAAATTACTATTCACGAACTATTTAAATTCAGTTACTATTCAAATTCGTGGCACTATTCAAAATATGCGCTACTATTCAAAATGGAATATGAACGGTGCGAGAGCACTACGCGGGAAGTGCCTCGGGCACTCAAAATTCTCTCCCTACTATTCGGTACTATGCAACAATATCAATGACTATTGATGAAATTTATACTATTCGCGGATGGCGCGTGCGTGCGTGCGTGATTATTAGCGCGAGCGATTAAATATACGAGTATGCGGAATTATATATGCGTGTGATATTTCTTCTCAGGATCTTTGGCGAGGCTGGCGAGACCGTATATTCGGCCGGTCGTGTACCTTATGCTTGTGTTGATCCTACTCGGTACTCACCGTACGCATCACTAACTTGCTTTTTCGAGGCGTATGCAGCTAATCCTATCCCTCTATAGCCATTTTTCATCGTGACGTAGAACGCTAAGAGATCTATCGTCTCCCTGTGCGCTTCCACCCGAAGGGAACACTTCTCCGTGACTCGAGTTCTTTCGAGTTCCTCTAAAACGCCACACAACACGGGGCTAACACGGGAACAATACAAGAACAATACGCACAGAGGCTTCTCCTATAGGGTCCCTAGAATAGACTCAAACCTACTTGGATGGCCATAGGAAAGCAGGGATGCTCAAAGCTTCAAACTACTTCATTAAAACAAACAAGCTTACATACGGCTTTCCCTTTCGGGAAACCCCAAGCACTAGTACAAACCTTAGTTTTACCTTACAAGCACGGGAAGTCCGTGACCTTCCTTATTCTCTAATTTACAAGGGTTGGTATTGTACAGGGGTAGTGGAGTGCTACTGCTATTAGCTATTGTGGACTGGCTCAGAGGAGCGCTGAGGCAGTGGTCTTCATGGTGTATGGCGATGATGAGGCGATGTGCGGATGTGCGGGTCTGAGAGCGGATCTTCTGGGTCTGAGAGCGGATCTTCTGGGTCTGAGAGCGGATGCTGAATGCATGCGCCTGCCTTCCCGTTTTATAGAGCTGAGGGAGATCTCTGGAGCGTCCTTGTGATTATCTTCAGAGCGTCCTTCACGCTGAGCTGGTCGTCCTTTTGAGCCTATCTGAGGACTGAGCTGGATGAGTTATCGTCCTTTGCTGCGACGTCTTCAATTATCAAGGCATTACTTTATTGCTTGATGGCGACTTGCCATCCGTGTTGCTTCATCTCGGAGGGATATCGGTCACCGTTGACCGAAAGTGACTTTCTGAATATTTTATTCACGGGCTTTGTGCTGTCTTCAAGGCTTTATTTAGTGAAATTATTTAGTATGGTATGGGTCTTCCACGCCCGAATGATTGGTGTTGTAAAACAGCAATCAAAAACCGGCATGTGAGGGGTATCTATATATATATACCGACGAAACTCTCAAGTTCAAATCCTTAAAATTCACGAAATTCAAATTTAAATTCAGCGAGTTACTATTCAAATGGCACTATTCAAAATATGCGCTACTATTCAAAATGGAATATGAATAGTGCGAGAGCACTACGCGGAAGTGCCTCGGGCACTCAAAATTCTCTCCCACTATTCGGTACTATGCGGAGCAATATGAATGACTATTGACGGATGGCGACGGGTGCGTGCGTGCGTGATTATTAGCGCGAGCGATTAAATATACGAGTATGCGGAATTATATATGCGTGTGATTCTGAGGATCTTTGGCGAGGCTGGCGAGACCAGATATTCGGCCGGTCGTGTACCTTATGCTTGTGTTGATCCTACTCGGTACTCACCGTACGCATCACTAACTTGCTTTTCAGAGGCAGAAGCAGCTAATCCTATCCCTCTATAGCCATTTTTCATCGTGACGTAGAACGCTAAGAGATCTATCGTCTCCCCGAGTGCAGCTTCCACCCGAAGGGAACACTTCTCCGTGACTCAGAGTTCTTTCAGAGTTCCTCTAAAACGCCACACAACACGGGGCTAACACGGGAACAATACAAGAACAATACGCACAGAGGCTTCTCCTATAGGGTCCCTAGAATAGACTCAAACCTACTTGGATGGCCATAGGAAAGCAGGGATGCTCAAAGCTTCAAACTACTTCATTAAAACAAACAAGCTTACATACGGCTTTCCCTTTCGGGAAACCCCAAGCACTAGTACAAACCTTAGTTTACCTTACAAGCACGGGAAGTCGGTGACCTTCCTTATTCTCTAATTTACAAGGGTTGGTATTGTACAGGGGTAGTGGAGTGCTACTGCTATTAGCTATGGTGGACTGGCTCAGAGGAGCGCTGAGGCAGTGGTCTTCATGGTGTATGGAGTGGCGATGATGAGGATGTGCGGATGTGGGGTCTCGAGAGCGGATGCCCTGATGCTGCATGCGCCCGCCTTCCCGTTTTATAGAGCCGAGGGAGATCTCGGAGCGTCCTTGTGATTATCTTCGCAGCGTCCTTCAGCCGAGCCGGTGTCCTTTTGAGCCTATCAGGACCGAGCCGGATGAGTTATCGTCCTTTGCTTGCGGCGTCTTCAATTATCAAGACATTACATGTTGCTTGATGGCGACTTGCCATCGTCACAATTTCATCTCGGAGGGATATCGGTCACTTTGACCGAAAGTGACTTTCTGAATATTTTATTCACGGGCTTTAATTCAAGAAATTATTTAGTAGGTTATGGTATTGGGTCTTCCACGCCCGAATGATTGGTGTTGCAAAACAGCAATCAATAACTGGCATGTGCGTTTTATATTTCTTTCCCCCGGCCAAATTGTTGATAACACCTTATCAACATAAGGGTTATATATATATATTGATCTTATCCTGATGCTGATTAATCAATATCGAAATCTGGATCATCAGGTTGGCACATTTCATAGTGAGACAATAAGTCTGCATATTCTCTTCTTAATGAGCATTCTTCACCATAATTGGGTTTGATCAATCTTCCAACTTCTCTTTGTAATATGCTACGCCTAGCATGATATTCTTTTAAAAATACTTTTATTATTTTATTTTGGTACATCATTCGATAGTCTAAATCAAACATGACATTCCCTTCTAATTCTTTTGCTTCACTAAATATTCTCCAATTATCATGGTTTGTCTTTTGAGCAAATAATTCTTCATATTCCGGTATAATTCTCCATACATTAGGGAGCTTATATTGACCTTTTGTAATATATATATCATGGCATGCTGGTCTTATTGGCTGTGTAAATTTTGGCGGATTTGAACAGAATTTAATCTTATATTTACCTTGAACATAGGCTAACTTCTTGCATGCTTCTTTAATAGCCTTTCCAAGGTCAGACTTAAGAATTTCTTCAAGCGTTCCATATATATCATGAATCAATCCATGATCAATAATGGTTTGCAAAGATATATCTTCTTCAGTATTTCTTTGTATATTACTGAAATATTTTAAGTCTATGTCAGCCATGAATATTATAAATCTTAGATGAGGCTTGACAATAGGCTTTTCATCAATATGAATTAAGGGAAAGGTATTTGCATTAATAGTTATTCCTAACTGCCTTTCTTTTCCTTCATATATTCTCATGAAATGATCTTGTATATTTTGAAAAGTCTTATGTTGCCTTTCAAATATTTTTCCCATATTAAATCTATGATATCTTGAGTAAAATATGATAGAATATGATCAGTTTTAAAACTTAATCTTGGGATGAGAAACTCTTGTGGAATATTAGCTACATATTTGGTACTTTCTCGTTTTTAGATTTTCTTCTTCTCAATACTTGTTTTTCTCATATTTTGTATTTATTAATATTTCATTTTTCTTTTCTTTCTCGCTGATTCAAACATAGCACACATGCTTGTTTTAAGCATAGGCCACATGTTGATCTTTCTTCTCGGACTTTGATGATATATGCGAACACACATCTTATATTCATTCCCGCAAAAGTAGATGATTGTAAAAATGTATTAGATAAAGAAACGTCTTCTTTCATATGAGTAAATGTTATTTGGTCTATCATTTCTATCTTTAATCCAGATAATTCATCAATTAAATCTAATTCCTCATCACTTGAATCATTCTCTTCATCATATTCTATCTCATCTGTCTCTATAATAGAGTATACTGATTCATCATCCATTATATCATCATCACATACTAGGATATTTTCGTTTACGCTATCAATTATCAAAACCTTTTCTTGTTCTTCTTGTTTATTAGAATATCTTTTCTTATCTTTATTAGGACAAGTTCTACTCAAGTGATCTCAGAATTACGGATGAAACATCTCAAAGTACTATCATAATTCTTTCTAGGAT
Source organism: Themeda triandra (assembly GCA_018135685.1). Classification (NCBI taxonomy): domain Eukaryota; kingdom Viridiplantae; phylum Streptophyta; class Magnoliopsida; order Poales; family Poaceae; genus Themeda; species Themeda triandra. The sequence goes on along the minus strand of JAENPR010000975.1, from coordinate 21,941 downwards.
TATATCTTCTAACATTTCTCTTATGTAGGAAAGGAGCTCTATTATCTGATCTTCGTAGAAAATAGCGCTTCTTTGTTCTTACATTTCCCCCTTCTATAATTTTTATGATATTTCTTGTATCTAGATCTCTCTTCTCCATATGTCAATGGTATTTGAACTATCTTATTGCGAAATTATAGTCGATTGCTTCATTGATCTATGAGCTTGTATATTCGTACAAATCTTTCTTAACCGTTTGAAAACAAATGTTATGGCTTGAGAAATATTATATTCTACTTGTACCTTCGACTCTTTTTTGTATTTTTCAAATATCATAGAACCTAAGGGATCGGTAATTTATTGAAATACTTATCAACAATGCCTTTATTATATCCTTGTTTAGCGGTTGTAGCATTGTATAAGTAATGCCGAGAGAATTCCTTTATTCCTTTCCAGTTTGTTAGTGATAATTTTTCTAATTCTCTTAGTCTTTCATTTTGCAAAGTCAGTAAATCCTAACTCGGATCTTCTCCTATTACAATACTTGATATAATATTAGCAAAGTTATATGGGTTACTACCAGCTCTTTTTAATTGTTCATAATGAACAGAAAGCTTCTACCCATTGCTCCCATAGAACTTTAGCCGATTCACCTAAAAATGTCTCTAAATAAGTAATCATATCTTCTACTCTATTTCCAATATTATGTTGATTTTGTATATATTTTTGCACTAATAACCCTTTCCATATGCTAAGTATATTTGGCCATCTATAGGGTCATGTGCTGCTAGGTTTAGTATAGCACCGTCACTTTTAGAATTCTGAAATTGAACTTTCTTTTCAAAATCTCTTCTTTTTGAACCCATATGAGTATATTGACCAGGTATATAATTATATGTAGAATCTTCTTTTTCTGGTGGCCATGTTCCTGGGTTTCTAGATGGTCTTTCAGTTTCACTTTCAACCTTTATCTCTGGACCACGTTTTCTTTTTGATCCGCTTGGATCTATTTCCATTGCTTCTATAGCACTGTCTTTTTTATAAGATTTTTCCAATGAGTTCATAACATCTTCTGAATTATTACTATTTATCTCATTTATAACCTCGTTATCTTCTTCTTCTTCTTCATAACTCTCTCGTAGCAGTTTATTATTAATTTCCCATTGCTCATCTTCACTGATATCATTTTCTTTAGTGTCTAACATTATAATTTTACTATTCTCTAGCTCCTTTTTATTTTTATCTTTCTCAACTTTTATTGTTGTTGACACAGCTTCATATTTCTTTGGGACTATAAATTTTTTTGCTTTCTAACTTCCTGTCTTCCTTCATTTTCCATAATCTATAAATTTGTCTTTTGAAATATATTTCTTTTTCTCTTATAGCATTCCATTCACATATTCCAGATGTAAAATATTCATTAGAAATATTTTTTATCTTTTGTTCATAATGCTTTATTTCATTGTCTATATCTAGAGTTTCTACAAATTCACATATGCTATTTCTTCTGTTTACTTCTAATTTTGTATCTGAGCTGCTGGTTTCCAAATCATCCAGACTCCTTTCTTCATAACCTACAAACCTAATACTAGTAGATCCTTTGCTGTTTTCATAACTTATATAATCTTTAGGTTGCTTTAAAATCTTTGGTTCTATTAGAGTACCTATATTCCATTCTTCTCCTGCTCTTTCTTCAGAACTAATCTTCAGAGGACTCATAAATTTTATTCCTTTAGACTGCATGCTTGCTATTACATTATTCACATTTATTTTGTATTTGGTTCCACTTCTATTTGTTAGTCTTCCTAAAAATTCTATGCTTACTAGCAAATTTGTTCCTTTAAAATCTTCATAGCCTTTAGTCTGAAATCCAAAAGCCATTTTTCCTATAAATTCTTTTACTGGCATTAATAGATCTGGAGCTATATATGTTATTAGCATATTTTCATTCATATCTCCTTCTAAAAACCCTAGTGCTGCTTTATTTATTGAATCCCATCTTTTGTCTAACAAAGTTATTAGGACCTTTGATCCTACTTTCTTCCTTGTCATACCTTTTATTCCTATGATATACATGCCTTGATGTATGTATTTATACCCAGAATATTTTAACTCATGCTCAATTTGTTTATTAACTATGTTCAATTGAACCGGATCATTTAATACACTTAATTCTACTTCTCTAGATATTCTGTATAATCCACTTTTATTATCAAACCATCCCATTTGATATATCTGCTGAGGCCTTATTTTTCTTAAAGCATCTTTCTGATATCTTTCGAGGTCTCTTTCTACATCTATCATTTCTTCCAGAGTCTCAACGTCATCACAACCTCCTTTTATTTTGTCCATAAAACCTAAAGGTCTTATGTCTCTATTTACTACTTGGAGTGATTTGTCTCTTCTAGTTTCGAGATCGCCATTTGTCTCGAATTCAAAGATCTATTAAGATCAACTAATCCAGTAGGTGATAGCACAATTTCTCTTGTTATTAGTATTCTCAAGTCTCTTATCAAGATAAGTGATATCGTTCTTAATATAATCACTATTCTCGAGTAATTCTTCCTAGATATGTTTTACTTTCTTCTAGCACTTGTAAGGCTAGTTCTAATTTGTTATTGGTAACTGAATATTGTTCTTTTAAATGCTTGTATTCTTTTTGAAGACTTTCAAATTTTATTTCTAAATCGTCTTGTCTTTTACCCCAAGATATATAGAAATTGTGTATTAAGTCAACTAGTAAATTTATCTGTCCGTGTGCAGTATGCCAAGTATGTTCTTCAGAGCTATTTATTCTGCACTTGATATTTATATTTTCTTTAGTTTTCACCGTCTTACCTGTGCTAACTTCTAAATTTAGATAGTGTAACTTTTCAATCTTCACAAATATTGGTAAATTCCTTAAATTCAAATATTATTAACCAGGCTCCGATACCACCGACGGTATACAAATCCTTCGAATTCGAAATTCAAATTTAAAATTCACGAGTTACTATTCACGGCACTATTCAAAATATGCGCTACTATTCAAAATGGAATATGAACGGTGCGAGAGCACTACGCGGGAAGTGCCTCAGGCACTCAAAATTCTCTCCCAACTATTCGGTACTATGCAAAGCAATATGAATGACTATTGACGGATGGCGACAGGGTGCGTGCGTGCGTGATTATTAGCGCGAGCGATTAAATATACGAGTATGCGGAATTATATATGCGTGTGATTCTGAGGATCTTTGGCGAGGCTGGCGAGACCAGATATTCGGCCGGTCGTGTACCTTATGCTTGTGTTGATCCTACTCGGTACTCACCGTACGCATCACTAACTTGCTTTTTCAGAGGCAGAAGCAGCTAATCCTATCCCTCTATAGCCATTTTTCATCGTGACGTAGAACGCTAAGAGATCTATCGTCTCCCCAGGCAGTTCCACCCGAAGGGAACACTTCTCCGTGACTTAGAGTTCTTTCAGAGTTCCTCTAAAACGCCACACAACACGGGGCTAACACGGGAACAATACAAGAACAATACGCACAGAGGCTTCTCCTATAGGGTCCCTAGAATAGACTCAAACCTACTTGGATGGCCATAGGAAAGCAGGGATGCTCAAAGCTTCAAACTACTTCATTAAAACAAACAAGCTTACATACGGCTTTCCCTTTCGGGAAACCCCAAGCACTAGTACAAACCTTAGTTTTACCTTACAAGCACGGGAAGTCGGTGACCTTCCTTATTCTCTAATTTACAAGGGTTGGTATTGTACAGGGGTAGTGGAGTGCTACTGCTATTAGCTATTGTGGACTGGCTCAGAGGAGCGCTGAGGCAGTGGTCTTCATGGTGTATGGCGATGATGAGGCGATGTGCGGATGTGCGGGTCTGAGAGCGGATCTTCTGGGTCTGAGAGCGGATGCTGAATGCATGCGCCTGCCTTCCCGTTTTATAGAGCTGAGGGAGATCTCTGGAGCGTCCTTGTGATTATCTTCAGAGCGTCCTTCACGCTGAGCTGGTCGTCCTTTTGAGCCTATCTGAGGACTGAGCTGGATGAGTTATCGTCCTTTGCTGCGACGTCTTCAATTATCAAGACATTACTGTTGCAGGATGGCGACTTGCCACCGTCACAGCTTCATCTGGAGGGATATCGGTCACTGTTGACTGAAAGTGACTTTCTGAATATTTTATTCACGGGCTTTAATTCAGTGAAATTATTTAGTAGGTTATGGTATTGGTCTTCCACGCCCGAATGATTGGTGTTGCAAAACAGCAATCAATATAAAAGACGCACATGCCAGTTCTTGATTGCTGTTTTACAACACCAATCATTCGGGCGTGGAAGACCCATACCATACCCTACGAATAATTTCGCTGAATTAAAGCCCCCCGAAGACAAACACAATATGAAGACGAATAAAATATTCGAGAAGTCACTTTCGGTCAAACGGGACCGTTATCCCTCGATGAAGTTGTGACGATGGCAAGTCGCCATCTCGGCAACAATAATGCCATATAATTGAAGACGCCGGCGCACCGTCACCGTCATGCGAGATGATAAACTCGAAGGACAAACCCGCTCAACCGAAGGACGCTCGAAGATAATCACAAGGACGCTCCGTGAGATCTCCTCGCTCTATAAAACGGGAAGGCAGCGCATGCATTCGTGATCCGCTCTCGCACCCGAAGATCCGCCTCGGACCCGGAAGATCCGCTCTCGGACCCAAAAGACCCGCAAACATCGCACGATCACCGCATACGCAAGAGGAACCATGAAGACCACCGCCTCAGCGCTCCTCCGAGCTACCCACCATAACTAATAGCGTAGCACTCCACTACCCCTGTACAATACCAACCCTTGTAAATTAGAGAATAAGGAAGGTCACGGACTTCCCGTGCTTGTAAGGTAAAGCTAAGGTTTGTACTAGTGCTTGGGGTTTCCCGAAAGGGAAAGCCGTATGTAAGCTTGTTTGTTTTAATGAAGTAGTTTGAAGCTTTGAGTATCCTCGCTTTCCTATGGCCATCCAAGTAGGTTTGAGTCTATTCTAGGGACCCTATAGGAGAAGCCTCCGTGCGTATTGTTCTTGTATTGTTCCCGTGTTAGCCCCGTGTTGTGTGGCGTTTTAGAGGAACTCGAAAGAACTCGAGTCACGAGAAGTGTTCCTTCGTGGAATCCGGGGAGACGATAGATCTCTTAGCGTTCTACGTCACGATGAAAAATGGCTATAGAGGGATAGGATTAGCCGTTCAGCCTCTCGAAAAGCAAGTTAGTGATGCGTACGGTGAGTACCGAGTAGGATCAACACAAGCATAAGGTACACGACCGGCCGAATATCTGGTCTCGCCAAATTTCGCCAAAGATCCCGAGAAGAAATATTCACACGCATATATATTTCCGCATACTCGATCGCTCACATAATCCGCATATCGATTAATTAATCACGCGTTTAATAATCACCCGTGTTAATAATCACGTGCTTCGCTTTCATCCACGCATATAATATTCGCACGCATAGTTTTGATGCGTCCAATAGTAGCAAATACTATTGCCTCGAATATTAAATAACCCGCACTATTCATATTCCATTTTGTGCTCGTGCGCTATTCATATTCCACGAATTTGAATAGTAGCATATATTTTGAATAGTGACCGCCGAATTTGAATAGTAACTCGTGAATTTTAATTTGAATTTCGAATTTGAAAGTTTTAAGTACGTTCTTAAAACACCAATTTATATATATACGATACCCCTACGGTGGTATCGGAGCTGTTAATAATATTTAAATTAAAGGGATTTACCAATATCCGTAAAGATTGAAAATGGATGACGAATCAATACTTTCAATTGTATACTTAGACAAAGAAATAAAGCATTATGAACAAAAGATAAAAAATATTTCTAATGAATATTTTACATCTCGGAATATGTGATTGGAATGCTATAAGAGAAAAAGAAATATACTTCGAAGACAAATTTATAGACTATGGAAGCTTAAGGAAGACAAAGAAGCTAGAAAGCAAAAAATTTGTAGTCCCAAAGAAATATGAAGCCGAGTCAACACCATTAAAAGTTGAGGAATGTAAAGCTCAAAAGGAGCCGAGAGAATAGTAAAATTATAATGTTGGACACTAAAAAAGATAATATCGGTGAAGATGAGCAATGGGAAATTAATAATATATTATTACAAGAAAGTTATGAAGAAGAAAATAATGCTCGGTGTTATAAAGATTTCATAAACTCTTTAGGTGATGAAGAATTATGCAATCTAGATAATGCTTTAGAAGGACTAGATATAATAATTAATAATAGTTCAATAGCAAAAAATGAGTTAATGGACCAAGGAAGTTGTGAACATGACTGGATAATAGGTAGAGGTGATTATAATATAAAGTGTATGTTTTGCATATACTACCCTAGTCAAGAAAATCGAGCCACATGTAGCAAATGCTTAAAACAAGCATGTGTTTTATGCTTAAAAGAAAATAATCAGAAATGGAGGAAAGAAGTGGAGCTAAAGCCGAGAAGATAAATTATTATCAAAAAGAGTCGAAATTTAGAAAATAGAGTAAATAACTTAGAAGCGAAATTAGAAGAGCTAAGAAGCGAGAATAGAACTCATTGAAATAAACAAAGATAAAGACAATATCCATACGAGTTAAAAGATCAAGCAATAGTAAGTGAAAAAATGATAAGGCTACACAATTTAAAGACGCCATAATAAGTTTTGGAAGCAAATATATAGTCAAGTTACCATTTAAAGAGATAGTAGGAATAAGAATACCTGTAAAACTAAATTTAACGCCTACCATTACTTATAAAACTTTAGCATTGGTAGACACCGGGTGTACAAAAAATATCATACATGATAAATATTTTGCAAGATGCCCGGAGATAGTGCACACAATAGATCAAGATAAAGCGGGAATATTCTCTTGATATGTCGGAATAACAAGGGCTCATAATCAAATAGCCTATAATGTAGAAATACAAATAAATAATACAAAGTATATAATTGATGAAATCACAATAAGAGATTTATCTAAAATAAATGTTGATATGTTATTAGGTTTAAGATTTTTACAATATTCAAGTGCAAACCACAATTATACATGAGCAAGGAATAACATTTGTTCCTTATCAAGACAATATTCCATATATAATAGAAATAGAAAGAAACAAAACTGCTAATTTAGAAAAGACTAAACTAAAAATAGAAGAGTTTGATAATGATAAAAATGAAGAGTTAGGTGAAATTATAGAAACTTTTTATGCAAATAATTTAAGCAAAGAATGTATAAGTCTACAATCTCTAGCGCCAAATTGGTACAAGATATAAAATCTAAAAAAGACATAGATAAAATAGTTCAAAGGTTAGAAGACATTCAAATAATTGGGGAAATACCAATGAAGCATTGGGATAGAAATGGTATAGTATGCAAAATTAATATAATAAATCCAGACTATATAATTAAGACAAGCCCTATAGAAGCAACACCTAAAGACATAGAAGAGTTTAAAATGCATATAGAAGAATTGTTAAAACTAAGAGCCATAAGAGAAAGTCGAAGCCCTCATAGATCAAAGACATTTATAGTTAGAAATCATGCTGAAATAGCTAGAGGAAAATCAAGAATGGTTATTAATTATAAAAGACTAAATGATAATACCATAGATGATGCATATAATATTCCAAACAAGCAAGAATGGATAAATAGAATACAAGGATGTAAATATTTCTCAAAATTTGATTTAAAAGCTGGGTTTTGGCAAGTAAAAATGGCGAAGAATCAATAGAATGGACCGCTTTCACGTGTCCTCAAGGCCATTTTGAATGGATAGTAATGCCATTAGGTTTAAAAAATGCCCCGCTCTATTTCAAAGAAAAATGCAGAATATTTTCAATGAAAATCAAGAATTTATATTAGTCTATATTGATGACCTTTTAATCTTTTCAAAAACTTACAAAGAGCACATAGCCCATTTGGAAACATTCTTTAGAAAAGTAGAGCAACACGGGTTGATACTTTCTAAAAGAAAAATGGAAATATGCAAAGAAAAGATAAATTTCCTAGGTCATGAAATAGGATATGGAAAAATTCATCTCGCAAGACCATATTGCGAAGAAAATATTACAATTTCCCGATATCATGAATGATAAAAAGACTTTGCAACAATTTTTAGGAATAGTAAATTACGCCAGAAATTATATTGAAAATTTATCAAAGTTAGCTGGACCATTATATGCTAAGTTAAGAAAGAATGGGCAAAAGCATTTTAATTCTGAAGATATAAAATTAGTAAGAATCATAAAAGAAAAGGTTAAAGATTTAAAGCCTTTAGAATTACCCTTAGATGACAATTATTTTATTATAGAGACGGATGCATCAGAAATAGGATGGGGTGCAATACTTAAACAAAAGCCGCACAAATATTCACCAAAGTTAGAAGAAAAAATTTGTAGATACGCTTCAGGTAAATATAAGCTAAAGGCAATAAATAATACGAGACAGAGAAATTTTAGTCGTGATCAACGCAATAAATGCTTTTAGATTATATTTAGGTTTTAAAGAATTCACGAAAGAATGGGATGTGAAGCTATATGCAAATATTATAATAAAATTAATAGTAAGAAAAGTTCAACCAGGAGATGGGTTTTATTTGAAGATATTATTACTTGGAAATGGATATAAAGTAATATTTGAGCATATAAAAGGAAAAGATAATACCTTGCCGATATATTTTCCGATCATCTATTTTGCGGGAATGAAGAAAGGAGTAAGCCCCACCGGGAGTGAACATTACTATTTTGGAAATGAAAATAAGTTAAGAATCTTTCCACCTAATACATATAAATTTAAGCCTAGAGACCATATTGTTCTAGATGATGTCCAAGAATGTGTTCTAGACAATTTTTGGTTTCAATATAATAATAAAAGAGAAGATAGAGGTTATATGCTAGCAATATTAAATAGCTTGGCTGAATATTTTAATATGATTAATGGGAAAATGCAACACGAAGAATTACCTACCAATATAGAGAAAAGACCCATATATGTTATATATAAAGGAACAAAACCAGGAGTTTATATAACATACGAAGCAATTGTAGTTCGAGATGGAAATGGAAAGAGAAGGAAAGGGCGTACCATCATGGAAAAAATATCTAGATATTGATGAAGCCCTCCTATATGCACGAAGCATTTTGGGTATAAACTATTTTTTAGAGCCTGCAGCAAAAGAATATATTCAGCACTATAAAAAAACAAAAAATGTGAAGATAAATGTGCCAGGCATAAATATGAATGAAGCCGGTTCATCAAAGACACCCACTTATAAAGATCTTTGTAAAGAGAGACATATCCATTGAAGATATTATTGAAAAGAGGATGAAAGAAAGGTTTGATTCAATAATTCCTCATTTAAAGAAAAATATAAAAGAAGAAGTCTTGCAAGAAGCAAAACAGGAAATAAATGAAATATTCCAATCTGTAAGCCAAGACTTTGAAAATATAAAGAAAGACTATGAAGAATACATAAAGAAAGATTATGATTTAAAGATGAATGCACAAATATCTGAAGATGACATCAATGATATGTTGGACGACAACATGATGGATGTCCGTGGTCATGGGCAGCCTTTAGAATAATAAATCGAATTAGTATCGGGATAATATCAATATATATCTTCCCTATGTTGATAAGGTGTTATCAACAATTTGGCGGGGAAAGAAATATAAAAGACGCACATGCCAGCACTTGCCGTTCTTGATTGCTGTTTTACAACACCAATCATTCGGGCGTGGAAGACCCATACCATACCCTACTTGAATAATTTCGCTGAATTAAAGCCCCCAAGACAAGACCCATACCATACCCTGAATAATTTCGTTTGAATTAAAGCCCCCGAAGACATATGAAGACAGAATAAAATATTCGTCACTTTCGGTCAACGGTGACCGTTATCCCTCGATGAAATTGTGACGATGGCAAGTCGCCATCCGGCAACAAAGTAATGCCATATAATTGAAGACGCCCGGCACCGTCCGTTTGCAAGATGATAAACTCGAAGGACAGCCAGCTCAGCCTGAAGGACGCTCTGAAGATAATCACAAGGACGCTCCAGAGATCTCCCTCAGCTCTATAAAACGGGAAGGCAGGCGCATGCATTCAGCATCCGCTCTCAGACCCAGAAGATCCGCTCTCAGACCCAGAAGATCCGCACATCGCCTCATCACCTGCTCAGCACTCCACTCCAATACACCATGAAGACCACTGCCTCAGCGCTCCTCTGAGCCAGTCCACCATAACTAATAGCAGTAGCACTCCACTACCCCTGTACAATACCAACCCTTGTAAATTAGAGAATAAGGAAGGTCACGGACTTCCCGTGCTTGTAAGGTAAAGCTAAGGTTTGTACTAGTGCTTGGGGTTTCCCGAAAGGGAAAGCCGTATGTAAGCTTGTTTGTTTTAATGAAGTAGTTTGAAGCTTTGAGCATCCCCGCTTTCCTATGGCCATCCAAGTAGGTTTGAGTCTATTCTAGGGACCCTATAGGAGAAGCCTCGTGCGTATTGTTCTTGTATTGTTCCCGTGTTAGCCCCGTGTTGTGTGGCGTTTTAGAGGAACTCGAAAGAACTCGAGTCACGGAGAAGTGTTCCCTTCGGGTGGAATCGCACGGGAGACGATAGATCTCTTAGCGTTCTACGTCACGATGAAAAATGGCTATAGAGGGATAGGATTAGCTGCTTCTGCCTCTGAAAAGCAAGTTAGTGATGCATACGGTGAGTACCGAGTAGGATCAACACAAGCATAAGGTACACGACCGGCCGAATATTTGGTCTCGCCAGCCTCGCCAAAGATCCTGAGAAGAAATATTCACACGCATATATATTTCCGCATACTCGATCGCTTTAATCCGCATATCGATTAATTAATCACGCGTTTAATAATCACCCGTGTTAATAATCACGCGCGTGGAATTTCATCCACGCATATAATATTCGCACGCATAGTTCCCTTAGCGTCCAATAGTAGCAAATACTATTGCCTCGAATATTAAATAACCCGCGTGCCTGAGTCACTCTGAGTGCTCGTGCGCTATTCATATTCCGAATTTGAATAGTAGCATATATTTTGAATAGTGACCGCCGAATTTGAATAGTAACTCGTGAATTTTAATTTGAATTTCGAATTTGAAAGTTTTAAGTACGTTCTTAAAACACCAATTTATATATATACAGATACCCCCTACGGTGGTACGCACATGCCAGTTATTGATTGCTGTTTTGCAACACCAATCATTCGGGCGTGGAAGACCAATACCATAACCTACTAAATAATTTCACTGAATTAAAGCCCGTGAATAAAATATTCAGAAAGTCACTTTCGGTCAACAGTGACCGTTATCCCTCAGATGAAGCTGTGACGATGGCAAGTCGCCATCTGGCAACAGTAATGCCATATAATTGAAGACGCCAGCGCACCGTCCAGCTGTGCAGATGATAAACTCGAAGGACAGCCAGCTCAGCCTGAAGGACGCTCTGAAGATAATCACAAGGACGCTCCAGAGATCTCCCTCAGCTCTATAAAACGGGAAGGCAGGCGCATGCATTCAGCATCCGCTCTCAGACCCAGAAGATCCGCTCTCAGACCCAGAAGATCCGCTCTCAGACCCAAAAGACCCGCAAACATCGCCTGATCACCAGACACGCCAGAGAGGAACCATGAAGACCACTGCCTCAGCGCTCCTCTGAGCCAGTCCACCATAACTAATAGCAGTAGCACTCCACTACCCCTGTACAATACCAACCCTTGTAAATTAGAGAATAAGGAAGGTCACCGACTTCCCGTGCTTGTAAGGTAAAACTAAGGTTTGTACTAGTGCTTGGGGTTTCCCGAAAGGGAAAGCCGTATGTAAGCTTGTTTGTTTTAATGAAGTAGTTTGAAGCTTTGAGCATCCCTGCTTTCCTATGGCCATCCAAGTAGGTTTGAGTCTATTCTAGGGACCCTATAGGAGAAGCCTCGTGCGTATTGTTCTTGTATTGTTCCCGTGTTAGCCCCGTGTTGTGTGGCGTTTTAGAGGAACTCTGAAAGAACTCTGAGTCACGGAGAAGTGTTCCCTTCGGGTGGAACTGCCTGGGGAGATGATAGATCTCTTAGCGTTCTACGTCACGATGAAAAATGGCTATAGAGGGATAGGATTAGCTGCTTACGCCTACGAAAAGCAAGTTAGTGATGCGTACGGTGAGTACCGAGTAGGATCAACACAAGCATAAGGTACACGACCGGCCGAATATCGGTCTCGCCAGCCTCGCCAAAGATCCTCGAGAAGAATCACACGCATATATAATTCCGCATACTCGTATATTTAATCGCTCGCGCTAATAATCACGCACGCACGCACCACGCGCCATCCGTCAATAGTCATTCATATTGCTTTGCATAGTACCGAATAGTTGGGAGAGAATTTTGAGTGCCCGAGGCACTTCCCGCGTAGTGCTCTCGCACTATTCATATTCCATTTTGAATAGTAGCGCATATTTTGAATAGTGCCGTTTGAATAGTAACTCGTGAATTTTAAATTTGAATTTCGAATTCGAAGGATTTGTATACCGTCGGTGGTATCGGAGCCTGGTTAATAATATTTGAATTTAAGGAATTTACCAATATTTGTGAAGATTGAAAAGTTACACTATCTAAATTTAGAAGTTAGCACAGGTAAGACGGTGAAAACTAAAGAAAATATAAATATCAAGTGCGGAATAAATAGCTCAAGAACATACTTGGCATACGCACACGGACGAGATAAATTTACTAGTTGACTTAATACACAATTTCTATATATCTTGGGGTAAAAGACAAGACGATTTAGAAATAAAATTTGAAAGTCTTCAAAAAGAATACAAGCATTTAAAAGAACAATATTCAGTTACCAATAACAAATTAGAACTAGCCTTACAAGTGCTAGAAGAAAGTAAAACATATCTAGGAAGAATTACTCGAATAGTGATTATATTAAGAACGATATCACTTATCTTGATAAGAGACTTGAGAATACTAATAACAAGAAATTGTGCTATCACCTACTTTGGATTAGTTGATCTTAATAGATCTTTGAATTCGGACAAATGGCGATATCGAAACTAGAAGAGACAAATCACTCCAAGTAGTAAATAGAGACATAAGACCTTTAGGTTTTATGGACAAAATAAAAGGAGGTTGTGATGACGTTGAGACTGGAAGAAATGATAGATGTAGAAAGAGACCTTGAAAGATATCGAAAGATGCTTTAAGAAAAATAAGGCCTCAAGAGATATATCAAATGGGATGGTTTGATAATAAAAGTGGATTATACGAGAATATCTAGAGAAGTAGAATTAAGTGTATTAAATGATCCGGTTCAATTGAACATAGTTAATAAACAAATTGAGCATGAGTTAAAATATTCTGGTATAAATACATACATCAAGGCATGTATATCATAGGAATAAAAGGTATGACAAGGAAGAAAGTAGGATCAAAGGTCCTAATAATTTTGTTAGACAAAAGATGGGATTCAATAAATAAAGCAGCACTAGGGTTTTTAGAAGGAGATATGAATGAAAATATGCTAATAACATATATAGCTCCGGATCTATTAATGCCGGTAAAAGAATTTATAGGAAAAATGGCTTTTGGATTTCAGACTAAAGGCTATGAAGATTTTAAAGGAACAAATTTGCTAGTAAGCATAGAATTTTTAGGAAGACTAACAAATAGAAGTGGAACCAAATACAAAATAAATGTGAATAATGTAATAGCAAGCATGCGAGTCTAAAGGAATAAAATTTATGAGTCCTCCGAAGATTAGTTCGAAGAAAGAGCAGGAGAAGAATGGAATATAGGTACTCTAATAGAACCAAAGATTTTAAAGCAACCTAAAGATTATATAAGTTATGAAAACAGCAAAGGATCTACTAGTATTAGGTTTGTAGGTTATGAAGAAAGGAGTCTGGATGATTTGGAAACCAAGCGGCTCGAGATACAAAATTAGAAGTAAAAGAAATAGCATATGTGAATTTGTAGAAACTCTAGATATAGACAATGAAATAAAGCATTATGAACAAAAGATAAAAAATATTTCTAATGAATATTTTACATCTGGAATATGTGAATGGAATGCTATAAGAGAAAAAGAAATATATTTCAAAAGACAAATTTATAGATTATGGAAAATGAAGGAAGACAGGAAATTAGAAAGCAAAAAATTTATAGTCCCAAAGAAATATGAAGCTGTGTCAACAACAATAAAAGTTGAGAAAAATAAAAATAAAAAGGAGCTAGAGAATAGTAAAATCATAGTCCCAGACAATAAAGAAAATGATATCAGTGAAGATGAGCAATGGGAAATTAATAATAAACTGCTACAAGAGAGTTATGAAGAAGAAGAAGAAGATAACGAGGTTATAAATGAGATAAATAGTAATAATTCAGAAGATGTTATGAACTCATTGGAAAAATCTTATAAAAAAGACAGTGCTATAGAAGCAATGGAAATAGATCCAAGCGGATCAAAAAGAAAACGTGGTCCGAGAGATAAAGGTTGAAAGTGAAACCGAAAGACCATCTAGAAACCCGGGAACATGGCCACCGAAAAAGAAGATTCTACATATAATTATATACCTGGTCAATATACTCATATGGGTTCAAAAAGAAGAGATTTTGAAAAGAAAGTTCAATTTCAGAATTCTAAAAGTGACGGTGCTATACTAAACCTAGCAGCACATGACCCTATAGATCGGCCAAATATACTTAGCATATGGAAAGGGTTATTAGTGCAAAAATATATACAAAATCAACATAATATTGGAAATAGAGTAGAAGATATGATTACTTATTTAGAGACATTTTTAGGTGAATCAGCTAAAGTTCTATGGGAGCAATGGGTAGAAGCTTTTCCTGTTCATTATGAACAATTAAAAAGAGCTGGTAGTAACCCATATAACTTTGCTAATATTATATCAAGTATTGTAATAGGAGAAGATCCAGAGTTAGGATTTACAGCTTTGCAAAATGAAAGACTAAGAGAATTAGAAAAATTATCACTAACAAACTGGAAAGGAATAAAGGAATTCTCTCGGCATTACTTATACAATGCTACAACTGCTAAACAAGGATATAATAAAGGCATTGTTGATAAGTATTTCAATAAATTACCTGATCCCTTAGGTTCTATGATATTTGAAAAATACAAAAAAGAGTCAGAAGGTACAATAGAATATAATATTTCTCAAGCCATAACATTTGTTTTCAAACGGTTAAGAAAGATTTGTACGAATATACAAGCTCATAGATCAATGAAGCAATCGACTATAATTTCTGCAATAAGATAGTTCAAATACCATTGACATATGGAGAAGAGAGATCTAGATACAAGAAATATCATAAAAATTATAGAAAAGGAAATGTAAGAACAAAGAAGCGCTATTTTCTACGAAGATCGGATAATAGAGCTCCTTTCCTACATAAGAGAAATGTTAGAAGATATAATCCTAGAAAGAATTATGATAGTACTTGCGATGTTTCATCCGTAATTCACCGATCACTTGAGTAGAACTTGTCCTAATAAAGATAAGAAAAGATATTCTAATAAACAAGAAGAACAAGAAAAGGTTTTGATAATTGATAGCGTAAAACGAAAATATCCTAGTATGTGATGATGATATAATGGATGATGAATCAGTATACTCTATTATAGAGACAGATGAGATAGAATATGATGAAGAGAATGATTCAAGTGATGAGGAATTAGATTTAATTGATGAATTATCTGGATTAAAGATAGAAATGATAGACCAAATAACATTTACTCATATGAAAGAAGACGTTTCTTTATCTAATACATTTTTACAATCATCTACTTTTGCGGGAATGAATATAAGATGTGTGTTACGCATATATCATCAAAGTCCAAGAAAGATCAACATGTGGCCTATGCTTAAAACAAGCATGTGTGCTATGTTTGAATCATCGAGAAAGAAAAGAAAAATGAAATATTAATAAATACAAAATATGAGAAAAACAAGTCGTGAGAAGAAGAAAATCTAAAAACAGAAAGTACCAAATATGTAGCTAATATTCCACAAGAGTTTCTCATCCCCAGTTAAGTTTTAAAACTGATCATATTCTATCATATTTTACTCAAGATATCATAGATTTAATATGGAAAAATATGCTTTGAAAGGCAACATAAGACTTTTCAAAATATACAAGATCATTTCATGAGAATATATGAAGGAAAAGAAAGGCGCTTAGGAATAACTATTAATGCAAATACCTTTCCCTTAATTCATATTGATGAAAAGCCTATTGTCAAGCCTCATCTAAGATTTATAATATTCATGGGTGACATAGACTTAAAATATTTCAAGAATATACAAAGAAATACGAAGAAGATATATCTTTGCAAACCATTATTGATCATGGATTGATTCATGATATATATGGAACGCTTGAAGAAATTCTTAAGTCGACCTTGGAAAGGCTATTAAAGAAGCATGCAAGAAGTTAGCCTATGTTCAAGGTAAATATAAGATTAAATTCTGTTCAAATCCGCCAAAATTTACACTGACCAATAAGACCAAGCATGCCATGATATATATATTACAAAAGGTCAATATAAGCTCCCTAATGTATGGAGAATTATACCGGAATATGAAGAATTATTTGCTCAAAAGACAAACCATGATAATTGGAGAATATTTAGTGAAGCAAAAGAATTAGAAGGGAATGTCATGTTTGATTTAGACTATCGAATGATGTACCAAAATAAAATAATAAAAGTATTTTTAAAAGAATATCATGCTAGGCGTAGCATATTACAAAGAGAAGTTGGAAGATTGATCAAACCCAATTATGGTGAAGAATGCTCATTAAGAAGAGAATATGCGAGACTTATTGTCTCACTATGAAATGTGCCAACTTTGATGATCCAGTTTTGATATTGATTAATCGGCATCGGGATAAGATCAATATATATATATAACCCTTATGTTGATAAGGTGTTATCAACAATTTGGCCGGGGGAAAGAAATATAAAACGCACATGCCAGTTATTGATTGCTGTTTTACAACACCAATCATTCGGGCGTGGAAGACCAATACCATAACCTACTAAATAATTTCACTGAATTAAAGCCCGTGAATAAAATATTCAGAAAGTCACTTTCAGTCAACAGTGACCGATATCCCTCCAGATGAAATTGTGACGATGGCAAGTCGCCATCTGGCAACAGTAATGCCATATAATTGAAGACGCCGAAGCGCACCATCCAGGTTGTGCGGATGATAAACTCGAAAGGACGATCAGCTCGGCCCGAAGGACGCTGCGAAGATAATCACAAGGACGCTCCGAGAGATCTCCTCGGCTCTATAAAACGGGAAGGCGGCGCATGCATTCGCATCCGCTCTCGGACTGGACCCGAGAAGATCCGCTCGGACCCGGAAGATCCGCACATCGCCTCATCACATCCTCACTCCACTCCAATACACCATGAAGACCACTGCCTCAGCGCTCCTCTGAGCCAGTCCACAATAGCTAATAGCAGTAGCACTCCACTACCCCTGTACAATACCAACCCTTGTAAATTAGAGAATAAGGAAGGTCACGGACTTCCCGTGCTTGTAAGGTAAAACTAAGGTTTGTACTAGTGCTTGGGGTTTCCCGAAAGGGAAAGCCGTATGTAAGCTTGTTTGTTTTAATGAAGTAGTTTGAAGCTTTGAGCATCCCCGCTTTCCTATGGCCATCCAAGTAGGTTTGAGTCTATTCTAGGGACCCTATAGGAGAAGCCTCGTGCGTATTGTTCTTGTATTGTTCCCGTGTTAGCCCCGTGTTGTGTGGCGTTTTAGAGGAACTCGAAAGAACTACGAGTCACGGAAAGTGTTCCCTTCGGGTGGAAGCTGCACAGGGAGACGATAGATCTCTTAGCGTTCTACGTCACGATGAAAAATGGCTATAGAGGGATAGGATTAGGCACATACGCCTCGAAAAGCAAGTTAGTGATGCGTACGGTGAGTACCGCAGTAGGATCAACACAAGCATAAGGTACACGACCGGCCGAATATTTGGTCTCGCCGGCCTCG
Source organism: Themeda triandra (assembly GCA_018135685.1). Classification (NCBI taxonomy): domain Eukaryota; kingdom Viridiplantae; phylum Streptophyta; class Magnoliopsida; order Poales; family Poaceae; genus Themeda; species Themeda triandra. Next base: position 3,860 of record JAENPR010000975.1, on the reverse strand, counting down.
CCAAAGATCCCGAGAAGAAATATTCACACGCATATATATTTCCGCATACTACGATCGCTCACATAATCCGCATATCGATTAATTAATCACGCGTTTAATAATCACGTGTTAATAATCACCCGTCGCCATCCACGATATAGTATAACGCATAGTTCATCGAAGTGCGTCAAATAGTAGCAAATACTATTGCCTCGAATAGTAAATAAATTTTGAGTGCCCGAGTCACTTCCCCGCGTAGTGCTCGTGCACTATTCATATTCTATTTGAATAGTAGCATATATTTTGAATAGTGACCGCCGAATTTGAATAGTAACTCGTGAATTTTAATTTGAATTTCGAATTTTAAATTTGAATTTTAAAACACCAATTTGAATCTCGTATACCGTTGGTGGTATCGGATGGTACCGCGGTGGTATCGTGAGCCGATACCACCGTAGGGGGTACCACCACATATATAAATTGGTGTTTTAAGAACGTAATTAAAACTTTCAAATTCCGAAATTCAAATTAAAATTCACGAGTTACTATTCAAATTCGTGGTCACTATTCAAAATATATGCTACTATTCAAATTAGAATATGAATAGCGACGAGCACTAATCGTAAGTGACTCGTGCACTTGGGTTATTTCACTATGCAAGGCAATAGTATTTGCTACTATTGGACGCTATGGAACTATGCGTGCGAATATTATATGACGTGATGAAAGCGACGGGTGATTATTAACACGGGTGATTATTAAACGCGTGATTAATTAATCGATATGGGATTATGTGAGCGATCGTATGCGGAAATATATATGCGTGTGAATATTTCTTCTCGATCTTTGGCGAGGCCGGCGAGACCAAATATTCGCCTGGTCGTGTACCTTATGCTTGTGTTGATCCTACTCGGTACTCACCGTACGCATCACTAACTTGCTTTTTCGAGGCGTATGCCTAATCCTATCCCTCTATAGCCATTTTTCATCGTGACGTAGAACGCTAAGAGATCTATCGTCTCCCCGTGCGCCTCCACCCGAAGGGAACACTTCTCCGTGACTCGAGTTCTTTCGAAGTTCCTCTAAAACGCCACACAACACGGGGCTAACACGGAACAATACAAGAACAATACGCACGAGGCTTCTCCTATAGGGTCCCTAGAATAGACTCAAACCTACTTGGATGGCCATAGGAAAGCAGGATGCTCAAAGCTTCAAACTACTTCATTAAAACAAACAAGCTTACATACGGCTTTCCTTTCGGGAAACCCCAAGCACTAGTACAAACCTTAGTTTTACCTTACAAGCACGGAAGTCCGTGACCTTCCTTATTCTCTAATTTACAAGGGTTGGTATTGTACAGGGGTAGTGGAGTGCTACTGCTATTAGTTATGGTGGACTGGCTCAGAGGAGCGCTGAGGCAGTGGTCTTCATGGTGTATGGCGATGATGAGGCGATGTGCGGATGTGCGGGTCTGAGAGCGGATCTTCTGGGTCTGAGAGCGGATCTTCTGGGTCTCAGAGCGGATGCTGAATGCATGCGCCGGCCTTCCCGTTTTATAGAGCTGAGGGAGATCTGCTCTGGAGCGTCCTTGTGATTATCTTCGAGCGTCCTCCTTCGAGCTGTTTATCTTTCGAGTTTATCATCTCGCGTCCTTCATGGGGTCCCGGATGGATGGCGTCTTCAATTATATGGCATTACTTGTTGCCAATGGCGACTTGCCATCGTCACAATTTCATGAGGGATAACGGTCCACCGTTGACCGAAAGTGACTTTCTCGAATATTTTATTCGTCTTCATTTATTCTTTGTCTTCTTTAATGCTTTAATTAGTGAAATTATTCAAGTAGGGTATGGTATGGGTCTTCCACGCCCAATGATTGGTGTTGTAAAACAGCAATCAAGAACCGGCATGTGCGTCTTTTATATTTCTTTCCCGGCCAAATTGTTGATAACACCTTATCAACATAGGGAAGATATATATTGATATTATCCCGATACTAATTCTGATTTATTATTCTAAAGGCTGCCCATGACCACGGACATCCATCATGTTGTCGTCCAACATATCATTGATGTCATCTTCGATATTTGTGCATTCATCTTTAAATCATAATCTTTCTTTATGTATTCTTCATAGTCTTTCTTTATATTTTCAAAGTCTTGGCTTACTGATTGGAATATTTCATTTATTTCCTGTTTTGCTTCTTGCAAGACTTCTTCTTTTATATTTTTCTTTAAATGAGGAATTATTGAATCAAACCTTTCTTTCATCCTCTTTTCAATAATATCTTCAATGGATATGTCTTTCTTTACAAAGATCTTTATAAGTGGGTGTCTTTGATGAACTGGCTTCATTCATATTTATGCCGGCACATTTATCTTCACATTTTTTGTTTTTTTATAGTGCTGAATATATTCTTTTGCTGCGGGCTCTAAAAAATAGTTTATACCCAAAATGCTTCGTGCATATAGGAGGGCTTCATCAATATCTAGATATTTTTTCCATGATGGTCTGCCCTTTCCTTCTCTTTCCATTTCCATCTCGCGAACTACAATTGCTTCGTATGTTATATAAACTCCTGGTTTTGTTTCTTTATATATAACATATATGGGTCTTTTCTCTATATTGGTAGGTAATTCTTGAGTTGCATTTTCCATTAATCATATTAAAATATTCAGCAAGCTATTTAATATTGCTAGCATATAACCTAGGGGTATCTCGTATATATATAAATTGGTGTTTTAAGAACGTACTTAAAACTTTCAAATTCGAAATTCAAATTAAAATTCACGAGTTACTATTCAAATTCGGCGGTCACTATTCAAAATATATGCTACTATTCAAATTCGGAATATGAATAGCGCACGAGCACTCAGAGTGACTCAGGCACGCGGGTTATTTAATATTCGAGGCAATAGTATTTGCTACTATTGGACGCTATGCAGGGAACTATGCGTGCGAATATTATATGCGTGGATGAAAGCGACGCGCGTGATTATTAACACGGGTGATTATTAAACGCGTGATTAATTAATCGATATGCGGATTATGTGAGCGATCAGAGTATGCGGAAATATATATGCGTGTGAATATTTCTTCTCGGGATCTTTGGCGAGGTCGAGACCAAATATTCGGCCGGTCGTGTACCTTATGCTTGTGTTGATCCTACTCGGTACTCACCGTATGCATCACTAACTTGCTTTTCGGAGGCGTAAAGGCTAATCCTATCCCTCTATAGCCATTTTTCATCGTGACGTAGAACGCTAAGAGATATATCGTCTCCCAGGGCGGTTCCACCCGAAGGAACACTTCTCCGTGACTCGAGTTCTTTCGAGTTCCTCTAAACGCCACACAACACGGGGCTAACACGGGAACAATACAAGAACAATACGACGGAGGCTTCTCCTATAGGGTCCCTAGAATAGACTCAAACCTACTTGGATGGCCATAGGAAGCGGGGATGCTCAAAGCTTCAAACTACTTCATTAAAACAAACAAGCTTACATACGGCTTTCCCTTTCGGAAACCCCAAGCACTAGTACAAACCTTAGTTTTACCTTACAAGCACGGGAAGTCGGTGACCTTCCTTATTCTCTAATTTACAAGGGTTGGTATTGTACGGGGGTAGTGGAGTGCTCCGCTATTAGCTATTGTGGGCGCTCGGAGGAGCGCGAGGCGATGGTCTTCATGGTGTATGGCGATGATGAGGCGTGTGCGGATGTGCGGGTCGAGGCGGATCTTCGGGTCGAGAGCGGATCTTCGGGTCGAGGAGCGGATCTTCGGGTCGAGAGCGGATCCGAATGCATGCGCCCGCCTTCCCGTTTATAGAGGCGAGGAGATCTACGGAGCGTCCTTGTGATTATCTTCGGGCGTCCTTC